>CABFOW010003629.1:6214-32200 GCA_902141385.1 Timema californicum
ATATTTAGCACCGCTTCTTACTACCCGTTCGGGTTATACACTTTAAGTACTAATTATTCTAATGGATTAGGAATGGGGAAGGTTGAATTAGAGGAAGTGAACCCGCATTTGCGTGGAGGGAGAGTGGAAAACCATTTAGGAAAAACCACCCTCAGTTCACCCGACCGAGATTCGAACCTCGATCTCCCCGTCCTCAGCAGTCGAGCTCAACACGACTAGCGCGTTAGCCAACTACGCCACCGAGGCGGGTAGTTGTCTTTATTACCCATTTACAATGACGCTTCGAGTTCCGTCTGCACGCGCTGTTGTTTTTATAGCCGTTGATATTGTCATAACTTTTAATATTTTATCTACAATATTTTAATTATATTGCGATACGCATTTTTCTACAACTTTACATTATTTGGGCCGTTATTGGTTATGCCAACATAATCCATTAATGTATCTCATGTAATGGTAAAGTTTAACGAGTTAAAACTCTCATAATTTTGATGAAATTCTTTTAAAAAAAATTTACTTCAAATTCTATTATATTTTCCATAGAATTTTCACTTTAACCACATGTGAATATTATGTTAATATATTTCGTTTATCCATAATTTTTATGTTGTAATTTAAAGGTGTAATTTTAATTATTTTTTTAAGTTGTTTATGTCACTACTATTTTCATTGTTTCCTGTGGTATACACTAATTACGATTCACGAGTAACATTAGTACGACAAATATTTCCAAGAAGTCTGTATGGTCCAGCACGGGAGGAGGGGTAGGTCCATGGGGGTGACATGAGCTACTGCACTGGGTGACACCAACCCTGGTTACCACTGGACTAGTGTACTTTAGGAAAACTGAGTGAATGAACCCCTTGGAGAAGGGAGGTGTAGGCCTATATAAAGGGGCGTTTACACTACGCAACAAGTTGTAAAAAACCTTGTGTTTCGAAACAATGATCTACAACTTGTTGGTACTTACATTGGAAATGGTGACCTAGCGGTCTAGAGGTAAGGTGTCAGACTTCTGTGCTGGTGGCCGGGGTTCAATCCTCGGTCCCGGCACAGATTTATCTGATTACCAAACCCTTCCTTCACCTCTGACAAGACATCTTGTGAATGTGGGGAATGCCAGGCCTCCACCGTGGTTCGGATTCCACGTAAAACTGTAGGTCCTCCATTTCATCTCACAATCATCCTACCGTTACACATTAGCGTAGGTGCGTATAAACCGAATGGGTAGTAAGACGCGGTGCTAATAATAATACATTGGAAATTGGTTTAAAACATTGATGTTTGACATGATCGTGTTTTACAACGTGTTGCACATTTCCCGTGGAGTGGCGGTAAATATCAAAGAAACTTTTGTTTTTAAACATGTAGCATGGGATGGAGGATTGTTTACACTGTCGAACAAGGTGACAAACACTGTACTTCCCTCCTACCCTGCTTTTGAAAATTGAATCAATAGAAGCAGAGAAGAAAATGAGAAAATTTATTTCACAATTTAATAGGGAAATGACCCGCCTCGGTGGCGTAGTCGGCTAACGCGCTTGTCGTGTTGAGCTCGACTGGCTGAGGACCGGGAGATCGAGGTTCAAATCTCGGTCGGGTGAACTGAGGTTTTTCCCCCTAAATGGTTTTCCACTCTCCCTCCACGCAAATGCGGGCTCACTTCCTCTAATTCAACCTTCCCAATTCCTAAACCATTAGAGTAATTAGTACTTAAAGCGTATAACCCGAACGGGTAGTAAGACGCGGTGCTAAGAAAAATATAAATAGGGAAATGAAGAAACGGATTAAAACTGGAAAGGTTGCTTGAGGAACAAAAAAATTGTTTGTTTTTTTTAACTTGTATGTATTGATGACCTATCCCAAAACAGTTTTTTTAGCCCTTTTGTTTTTCTTCAACAAAACAAGACAAGCTGCGGCCTCAAAGAGGACATCTTCCTCAAACGCCATGATGAAGACTGACTGCGGCTTGTTTACATGCTTTTATGGGTGACCGGAAAAAAAGAGCACATGAAAATTCCGCACAGAAAAAAACACACGGTCATAAATACTCACAGGAAAAAAGCTCACAGGAAAAAAGCTCACGCGGAAAAATTCCCACACGGAAAAAGGCCCACACGGAAAAATGCTCACGCGGAAAAGTGCCCACACGGAAAAATGATCACATGGAAAAATGCTCACGCGGAAAAATGCCCACATGGAAAAAGGCCCACACGGAAAAATGCTCACGTGGAAAAATGTCAACACGGAAAAAGGCCCACATGGAAAAATGCTCACGCGGAAAAGTGCCCATATGGAAAAATGATCACATGGAATAATGCTCACACGGAAAAATGCACACCCGGAAAAAAACGCGGAAAAATGCCCACATGGAAAAATGCCCACGCGGAAAAATGCTCACATGGTAAAATGTCCACAAACACAAAAAAATCAAGGTTAGTTTTTAACAGAATGCAAGCTTGATTGGTGTTTTTTTTGCATTACTAACTTTTTAGTTTCCACTTTCAAAGTGCGCGTTTGATTTATTCTTGTGCATTCATAGAGTTTTCATTCACTTTTTTTGAATCTTTTTGTTAATTTAAAGTAATTGTTTGAAATTGTTAGTGTCATTTTATGGATACTTTTTGACACTGTCGAACAAGGTGACAAACACTGTACTTCCCTCCTACCCTGACCTCATCAAAATTCTGACTCTGGTACAACATAACCAATGTTTATAACAAGTGCTTAGGGTTTAAATAAATTTTAAAAATATATCAAAATAGAGCTGCATTTAAGGGTTATTATAGATTTAAGTTGGATCTACATGATGGTGTAGTTTAATAAATAGGCTACTTATTACATAACATGAAGATTATTTCTCTAAAAAAATAAACTTGAAGTAGACATTTTAATACGAAATGTTGACCCTTGGGGACCCAATATCAATATTTTTACTTTCTCGCTACCTTACAGGGTAGAGCAAGTATTGTGATCGTCAAAAAAAAGCGAACTCAAGCTTTTGATGAATGTCGACGTTTCACGATCATCCGAATCCGAAAAACTTATTTTCGCAATGAAGTCTGTCTGTCTTTCCATCTGTGTGTCAGTCTGTACCTCGGGTTAGAACCTAAACTATTTTACCGATTGGGCTAAGACTCTGTATCTACGATTATCCCGAGGAATTTTTGGAATTGGATATCCAACTCTAAAATTAAGGGTTGTTTCCTTAAGGGTGGAAAGAGAAAAAAATTAATCGATTTTATCACAATTGACTTTAACGATTTTGATTAAATTTCATTTCTAAACTTTGATCAATATTACAAACTAAGTGGATGGCCTCAATTTTTCGTCAAAAATAATTACTTTAAGGATTCCGGTCTGATGCATAAATTCTAATTGAGAAAAAGTCCATGTTCTCAGAATCGGCTATAACGATTTTGAATAAAGTTCGCACTTAGACGTTGATTAAGATTATAAACCAAAATTGACTTTTTCATTTTCCCATGAAAATGACTTTTAGGGTTCTTTACAGAAGCACAATTTTTTTTATATCTCCACAACTATTTGAGATACTAAATAACTTATCACTGAACAATTTTAGTACTATTAAAAATAAAAAACTTTTATTTGAAATATATTTTTATAAAACCAATAGTTTCTGATATATTGGCAAATATCTGAATATAATTTTGTGAGTTTTAGTTGTAAAGGGATACTTAAGTTCAAACGCAATAATTTTCTAATGCCATAGAGTAATCAAATAAGTAAGTATCTCAAGAAGTTGACGTTTTTCCTTTAACCTCTTAGGTTAAGTGTTTGTACAGCACAGGGTGACCTGGCGGTCTGGGGGTAAGGTGTCAGACTTCTGTGCTGTCGGCCGGGGTTCAATCCTCGGTCCCGGCACAGATTTATCTGATTACCAATCCCTTCCTTCACCTCTGACAAGACATCTTGTGAATGTGGGGAATGCCAGGCCTCCACCGTGGTTCGGATTCCACGTTAAACTGTAGGTCCTCCATTTCATCTCACAATCACCCTACCATTACACATTAGCGTAAGTGCGTATAACCTGAACGGGTAGTAAGACGCGATGCTAATAATAATAATAATAATAATAATAATAATAATAATAATAATAATAATGTAGAGCACAGGGGTGAATCCAGGATTTTCGTGAGGGTGGGAGGGAAGTTTTGCCTCCATAGGGATCGAGTCAGGGGGTGGGGGCTTCAAGAACTATTGACATTAAAATACTTCAAACTTTTGAGAGGAAATCTTTGAGTAATTTTTCAGTGTAACGCTAAACTTGAGAATAATCCTCTAGTGAAGGCTATAACACGAAATTTGCGATTAATATTGACATTTATTAAAAGCAAATAATAATAACATATTTATTGATTATTAAGAGGGAACCAAGTTTAAACGTAACAATTAACACGTTATATGTGTGGTGTTATTCAAAGATTTTTGTTTAAGGCACGTTGTTTATAAATAAATTATTTTAAAGATATTTATTTATTATTAATCATTGAAATAGTAATAATAAAAATGATAAAGTAAATTTAAACCTAAACAATGTTTGTGCAGTAAGGTGAAATGCACACAACTTAAATTTAGGTAGTTTAATTCAATATCATTATACTTGACTGAGATTCGAACCCCGATCTTCCCATCAACAGTAATCTATTATAACACGATAATGATGCATCAGACCACGCGACCACCGATGAGGGCTGGCTCGTGATGTTGAAAAGAGATCCGATTACTGCTCGCTGTCAGTGTGACGCTATTGAATAGACAAGCGATTATTTTTTCTGTCGAAATATACCACCAAATAGAAATTGAAGCTATTTTGAAAAGTAGCTGGCATCTCAACTTGAGTAACACACTTATTAAGATGCCAGTGCATGAACTAGAAAGAGAGGGGGGATGATTACTACAGTAGCCCCATGGCTTCTTTGGTGCTGACTGACAGCTCACAGCTGACTTCTGACAGTCAACATTTAGGTATATACCTAAATTTTGACCGTCATAAGTGACATCTGCTAAACACATGTTTTTGCAGATCATCTAATTCGGCGTAGGGATACGTAATTTGGTCTGGTAACTATTTAAAGCTGTCAGTCAGCACCAAAGAAGCCATGGGGCTACTGTAGTTCACCTTGTGAAGCCACTGGTTTACTCGCTGAAAACCATGGCCCGGATTTTGATGCTCTTAAGTACATACACTCTGTTCGTGATACCCTGGTTGCAGAAATGTATATAGGTAATTTTTTGTCATTTTTGAATTAAAGGTTATATTTTCTTGGCTTGCAGATTTTTTTAGGCATTTCTGAATAGGCCTAGTTTTAAGAAATTCATGTTGAATAAGGAGAGGATGCCAAAGAAAATGATGGAAATGAAGTACAGTAGCCCCGTGGCTTCTTTGGTGCTGACTGACAGCTCACAGCTGACTTCTGTCAATCAACATTTAGATATATACCTAAATTGTGACTGTCAGAAGTGACAGCTGCTAAACACATGTTTTTTCAGATCATATGGTTAAGCGTAGGGATACATAATTTGGTCTGGTAACTTTTCAAAGCTTTTACCTGTTATCTGTGAGCTGTCAGTCAGCACCAAAGAAGCCATGGGGCTACTGTATGTATGAAAAAGAGAGAAAGAGATGGGAGAATCAGATAACAAAAAGTGTTCAAGAGGAGAAAAATGGAAGCAAATAAAGGAGAAAGAATAGTGGGTGGTAGGATAGAATAAGATGGAGACATTTTGCCAAACTGATCCGACCACAGGATGGAAACAGATGAGATTTTGAATAAGATTTTTTTTTTAATGCTAGCGATATTTTACAAATGCATAAATGAACGGGTGAATCATAAAAGGATAACACTTAAAAAATATGAGAAGCAAAACAGATAGCCATTTTGAAGGTCTTTGTACAAGTTATCCACTGAATGAAAAGGGGGAAGATCTCGGTCTCACTAATTCATTGTTGGAATCGGTCTTTGAAGTTTTCCTTGAATAGGAGAATTATAATATTCCTTTTTACACTCAAAAGCGCTCTTGTGAAACTGATGTTTCAATCACAGGTAAATTGGACAATTCATTTTAACAGTCGTTGCAAGTGAGACGCGGTAGAGAGACGTGCTCAAAGCTCGACTAAACAAATTATGTTTGAAAAACTGAAAACAAGTCTTTTAAAATGTAATTAAATAATTTGTTTCTAATACCTTATAAATCCTATGAGATGTTATTGTATACAAAATACCGCTGTAGGGAGATAAGGTCGCCGCCATACGAATTAGTCAAATAGCGGCTTTTTATCCAATAATGTTTATTGGAACACGAGAACAGAGGACAATATGAGACCGCTACTGGCCGCAACCTGTCAGCTGCAAGAGCCGTTACACACTACACTGGATATCATACAGTAGCCCCATGGCTTCTTTGGTGCTGACTGACAGCTCACAGCTGACAGATAAAAGCTTTGAAAAGTTACCAGACCAAAATTAATGATCCCTACGCCGAACCATGTGATCTGCAAAAACATGTGTTTAGCAGCTGTCACTTTTGACAGTCAAAATTTAGGTAGATACCTACATTTTGACTCAGAAGTCAGCTGTGAGCTGTCAGTCAGCACCAAAGAAGTCATGGGGCTACTGTAGTTAAGGGAAATGCATGGTTACAATTAGAAAACAGCGCTGTCATTTTCTCGTTTTCGTGTGGTCAGTCTCCCCTCAAATATAAGACAAGTTTCGCAACGCTGGTTAGTCGAGGTTGCCAGTGGCTTCTTCTTATCCCAGCACATCACCTTCAGACATAACCGAGAGCAGGGAGATTTGGCAACAAACCACTGATAGAGAGAGAGAGAAGATAAAGCTTTTCTCTATAAGACCTGCAGTTTTCTCAGCGATGATATAGGGTGTAAGCAACCATCGCTGACCTAATATCACTCTGTTGATTATCGTTGAGGGAGATTGGGGGTTTCACATGAAGCGATTGAGTTGCTTGTCCCGACAACAGTCTCCCAGAAGTTGCCCATTATTATTGGCGATTTGTGACGTGGCTGCCTTTCAGGGCGACTGTCACACACCCAGCGACTGCTTGGTTAACCACGTTCTGATCATTTATGTTTCAGTCACACAGGGCAACAATCGCCGGTGAGTCTCTTAAGGTGCGTACAGACAAGCAACAGAACATCGTAACGTAACATTGATGCGTATCACTTGCCCGAACATAGTGCCGTCTATTAATGGCTGGGGGCTGGATGATGCTGTTTGTTCTGTATTTAAGTTAGTTTATAAGTCGTGTGCTGATTTGAGTCGGTTCATAAAATGAACGTTAAATGCCTCAAAAATAAACTAAATGAAATAGTAGGTATTATTGTAACACTCATTAAAACGGTAGAGTGGTCCTTGAACTCGTTAACGTCAGAAATGTCCCAGGGGCTGGAGACGGCCCACGTGCCGTGAGTTTGTGAACGCTTTTATACGTACGCTCTAGGTCTCTCAGACGCTCTAGATGATTGAGTAAAAATATCTATTATTCTTAACGGTCTACTTAAAAAAAAAGCTTTACTTCTTCAAGCAATGAGAGTTCGTCATTCAGCATTACAATGACTTTGCCAATAAAATTAATATAAATAGAAAACCATTAATTTCAAACTACACCCCCCCATTGTAATGTTCTTAGAATGGGGAGAGACAAAAAAAATATCCCNCCCCAAGCAAAAATCACAGCCGGTCGAAGATAAATATAGTACAAAGTGCGAACCCGTGAGAAGGACATGTAGAGTAATAAATAGTGCGTATGTGCGCCTTTTTATGACTTGACTCGAGCGAGCACAAGATAGACCGGCTGCGTTTCTTGCCTGTCTCCATTATCCCTGGTTCTGTTCCGTCTTTAACAGACCTATCTTCATTTTTTTCATGCTTATCCCTATTTTTTCCTACCTCTCCCCAATGGGCATACATGGCTTATCTCTAGAATGTCTGTATCTGAATTTAGCATGCCTGCCCCAGCTTTAGCATGCTTGTCTCATATTTATCAAGCATGTACAGTCCTTAACATGGCTGCCACGTCTTTAGCATGCCCGTCCATGTCTTTAGCATGGCTGCCACGTCCTTAGCATGCCTGTCCATTTATTTACCATGGCCGTCACGTCTTTAGCATGCCTGTCCTCTTCTTTAGCATGGCTGCCACGTCTTTAACATGCCTGTCTATTTCTTTAGCATGCCTGTCCTCTTCTTTAGCATGGCTGCCACGTCTTTAGCATGCCTGTCCCTTTATTTTAGCAAGCCTGCCACGTCTTTAACATGCCTGTCTATTTCTTTAGCATGTATGTCACGTCTTTAGCATGCCTGTCCTCTTCCTCCCCCTACCCCCTAAAGGCTGATCCTGGGTACAAATGGAGGAATTTGGTTCCAACCCTCCCGTCCCTAAGGTTGGGGGAGGGGGGTCCCCCCTCAAGATAACCTTTCCAAGATTCAAACTTTGACCACCCCATACTTTGTTAACCAGACAAGATGAGACTGACGACTTTGTTACCATGCTCACTGGAGTGGGTACTAATGTTTCTAGTGGCTTAATTTAAGTTATGATAAAGGTAATTGAAAGTAGGCATAAGTGCAGACGCATTAGCGTTGAAAATGGATTAAAAAAACGCCGATTTAATAAAACTACGTGGAAAATTCCCCCTAATTTCTCCCGGCCGAGATTCAAACCCCAATTTCTCGAAAACCGTTAGATCTGGTTTATCAAGGGATTGAAGCCTTAGTCCGTAAGACCACAGTTGCGGATAACAAACATAGGTTTAGAAAATTAAAAAATAATTTATTGGGGCATTGACAAAATGTAACTACTGTAGACCATATTAATATTGTATTGGTGTTAATAAGACCGCCTCTGTGGTTTAGTTCCTGGCTACAGATCCAGAGGTCTCGGGTTCGATCTCATGCGCACCTAAAATTTATATATGAAGCAGTGTGTCTGTAACGTGGTCAAATTCAGCCTCGTGAGGATAAATGAGGAACTACTTGAATAAAGATGTAGCATTTTCGGTTTAAAAAACTGAGATAAACAGCCAGTGAGTGCGTTGTGATGACTACATGACACCTATATTTACAAATATTGGCACTATTATCGCTAATGGCAGTGGCCGCTCGGTCGGTATAGCTCTCTTGAATGCTCCCGCCATGGACTTTTTTTTTGTTATTAATAATAATGGTAAAAAAATACTTTTGCAGTTCTCATATTTACGTATACATTTATCTAATGTCAGATACATTCCATTATTATTATTAGCACCGCGTCTTACCACCCGTTCGGGTTATACGCACTTACGCTAATGTGTAATGGTAGGGTGATTGTGAGATGAAATGGAGGACCTACAGTTTAACGTGGAATCCGAACCACGGTGGAGGCCTGGCATTCCCCACATTCACAAGATGTCTTGTCAGAGGTGAAGGAAGGGTTTGGTAATCAGATAAATCTTTGCCGGGACCGAGGATTGAACCCCGGCCGCCAGCATAGAAGTCTGACACCTTACCCCCTAGACCGCCAGGTCACCGATACATTCCAATTTTTATAGGAAGAGAGGATTCCTTTTCTCATTGATAGTCAAGTTACTAAATCTACTTTTACGTATTCTTACGCCAAGTAATGTTATATGCAGCTGCCTTTTTTTATATAGTATCAATCAATCTACTGATTTCAAACCTTACTTGACGATGGTGGAGCAAATATTATAAAGATTCTATACGAAGTAAAGAACAAGAATATCCAAAAATCCTATGATAAAGAAGAAAGCACAGATATTCAATCCGAAAAACCAATACCATCCATCCGTCTCTCAACATTTTAATGCAATCAGTGAACTTGAATATTTTATAATATCCACATTTCTTGAATATGAACTGTAAAGGATGTCATGGACTTTATTGACAATTTGTTATCATCTATTTAAAATGATTTTAGCCTAATACCGCTATGCTCATGACAGATATTCAACAAATGTTGATATCAACAAGTGTAGAAAATTAAACTCTATGTTTCTGCTGAAGCATTGTTTTATTTATTTTGACAAAAAAAAAAGTTTTGCTATAAAAACTGCAAAAACACTTCCCTTAGCTCGCGTCCCTACACTCCTACCTCAATTAAAAAAAAGGGTTTTCTGTGTATATAAACATTTCTTTGAGTGGTAATTAATTCTATGCGCGTCGTTTAGTTACAGTAACCCCGTGGCTTCTTTGGTGCTGACTGACAGCTGACGGCTTTGAAAAGTTACCAGACCAAATTACGTATCCTTAGGCTGAACCAGATGATCCGCAAAAACATGTGCTGTCACTTCTGACAGTCAAAATTTAGGTATATACCTAAATGTTGACTGTCAGAAGTCAGATGTAAGCTGTCAGTCAGCACCAAAGAAGCCATGGGGCTACTGTAGCTATTAGATATTTAATCTGGTATCAAAGTTTTAAAGATAAGTTTTGAACACGTGTATTTTTATACCCTAGGAGGAGAGAAATTAAAGGAAAGTTACCCATAGTTGTGTGGAGTAAAGTGGGGGGTTGGGGGGTGGGGAGGCATTCATTGAATAAAACATTTCAGTAAATACAACCGGGATACGAACTCTGGTAACCCTGTCATTGGAAAACCAAAAAGGACTACCACCCTTCCAGTAATTTGCAGAATAATTCCCTAATGCATGTTGTCCCTCATACTCAGAAAAAGGGAGTTGGCAATGTGACAAAACAAAATATGGTACAGTGTCTTACTACTCGCCCGTATGTATTAATGTGTTAGGGATGAAAAAATCTCCGAGGACACCCAACCGAGATTCACACCCCGATCCCCTCGTCATCGGCGTTCCAGTCTATTACGAAAGTGACGCCTTAGACTGCTCGACCAGCTATGTACTGAAATTGCACAGACTAAATGGGTTTCCTGCCTTGTAGTATATTAGGAGAGAGTAATAGTTAGGGGCAGATTCTGCATGGAGTCAAAAACAATCTACATCGCGTTGTTTATATCCTTGCAGAGCTTGGAGACGTCCTGAATCTTGTTGTTGAACTTTTTATCTCTCTTCTAATAGCTCAACAACAAAAGCTCGTTTTGCTACCTAGTTTGGAACTGAAGATTTTATATTGGCGTTCAAATGTTCACATATCGAGCAAACATAGTCAACTTGTGGCCTACCAAACCCCTAGCCATTGTTTTCCTTGAAACGTTTCAAATAATACTCTTATCTCACGACTCCTTTCCTCTCAGGGTGCTTCTCAATGAAGAACGCGTGCATCTCGACTATATTCCATTCACGGTAGGAATTACTCTCTGAAAGGTCTTTTTTCCTACCAATATCCTACTATATCATAGATTTCTGGTAGGGAAAAAGGCCTTTCAGAAAACAATTCCTATGGTGAACGGACTATACACTCAACCCCGAATACAATTTTAAGTAGCTGAAACAGGCGATTAAAGCTAGACGCCCACTAGACCTGGCAAGGCACCTTTATTTACTGATAATTAATAAATTAATGAGAATTACACTTTGATATTTTAAAAGTGAACACTAATTGACTATTCTGAAAATTGAAAAATGACACCTTGAGATGGGAATCTAAAGCGGGACCTTTGGCTTAGTACGCCAATGCTCTAACCGCTGAGCAATCCAGGAATCGTCTCATGCCCAGGGTCATTCTTCATTCATATTTTAAGGCAGAGTCTATGATAGACGTGCGGAAATCGTCGGCTACAAATGTGTGATTTTATTAAGATCACGAGCTATCAGATAACGCAGCCAACTTCGACTCGGTAGTTGAATTTTTGCTGCCACTTGTACAATTATTATAATTCTAAGGGATTAAATATTTAAGAATCAAATAGCCAAGGCTTTTAATAAATGGTTTTAATGAGGGTTTGCTCCATCTAGATATCATTATCTGAGAATTGAAAAATGTAAAAATTAATGGTACAAGTGGCAGAAATAAGCCAACCAAGTCGTAGGAATTATCCTCCCCCCCCCCCACTCCACCCCCACCCCATTTGTGGGATTTGAAACTGAAGTTTCCACGTAGCGAGCTAGTCAAAACCTTCCAAAGATGTACGGAATGTTCCGAATCAAATATTACTGCGCCTTGCTCCATCGCTCTTCAGCCCACAAGAAGAAAGGTGCAGCATGGCACCACTTTTCCAGAAGTCCCGAGACTTCTCTGGCAATGGGGCTTGCCGCGGAGTACCTCTAATGGGCGTGCTTCCATTTGTTAATACATATTTTTCTCAAGAGGAAATTTTCTCCGTGCCACACCTTGCCGCACCTTGCCTGTGTTGGGCGGGCAGCTTAATAGGGCTATAAAGCTGCCCCAACATTAGAGGCAAGGCCTTTCTCATAGTGGACGTCCAGCTAAACTCCTTTTTGATAAGTGAGATGGCATCTACTTTTAGAATTCGCATTTTCATTTCCACAGTTTTTGTGTTTTACTTTCATAACAGAAGGGGAATGATTTGTTTCGAATAACTTAGACGTTGGGCAACTTAGCTGGGTATGGCATGCAATATTAGAGCCGTTTTATACTAGTCTTCTGTTTCACTAACCAAACTTGAGGATCGGAAGCACCTAAAGGTGTGTACAGACATGCAACAGAACATCGTAACTTAACACCGTCGCGTAACACCGCCTCGTTCAGTTTGGTCAACACATCGTAACAATGCTTCATAACACCGTATCGCAACATCGTAACATCAGTGCGTCCCATCTGCTGTCGATCTTTTGGTGCCACATCAAATAAATATTGCGAGCACATGTTACAAGTTTGGACGGGACTCTGCAACATCAGAGTGACTCAGCTTGTATTTAGTAACTTGTAGTAATGGCTGAAGGACCTTCCCATTTCCTCCCCCCCCCTACAGATAACTCTACAGAGAATTAGCGACACAACCTTGCCGGCTAGACGGATGGCCGTTCCGCCCAGCCGAGTCAAGAAGAACGTTTGCCGGGGACCACCAACATGGAGGCACGTGTAGAAATTTTAGTGAGTCAATTTGAGGCAGACAAATCTCTCATTCCTACATGTTCCCATCGGGAGAGCACCTGGACTTATGTGTATCACCACAAAGGAGTAGACTGCTTCTCAAACCCTAAGTATGGCACGTCACCAGACCCAGCGTTGCCCCCAGAAGAAGAAGGCAGTAGATATGTTAAATAATTTCTATACCCACAGTTCTGTGAACAGTGAACTCGATCTATTTTACGTTCCTCCGACACAAACAAGTATCTAAGATAGCCATTGGCTCCAGTACAAACCTGTATCCTCCCTCAAAGATGATTCACCCATCGAATTTACAGTTACCAGTCAAGGTGAACTCTATATCAATCTTTTACGGACCATGTTGTATCTCAAGGCCAAAATAATGAAACCCGATGGTGGAACTTTCACCATTGTAGATCAAACCGCTCCCGTCAACATCTGGCTGCACTCGCTATTCACCAAAAACTAGCTTCACCACCCAACAACACTTATGCTTACGGATCATGCATTGAGGCTTTACTCAGTTACTATCTAAAAGAGCGTATATTATATGTGGTATATTGTACGCAGACACCATCAACATGTTTGATGTGGCTGGTACGGAAACCAAAAGAGATTTGAGATCCATATATATCTCTCTACACTAGTAAGACGGTATTTAAGTAAGATGGGGTGACGTTTTCAACAACAAAAATACAACCTATTGAGTAGTTCCGAGCTCCGTCTCAAGTTGGAACGTTCCAGAGAAGAGTTCATTCTTATGGTAAATCCTGAAATCATCTTCAAAACTGTCTTCTAGTACGACCTGCCAAAGTAGCACCATTTGTCCTGTTAGCCCATTCCAAAGCATTAAATATCAGTCCCACAAAGAATACCATCACTCAATTGAAAATCAAAACAATCACCTTCGAGCGCACAAAGTTAATCGCTGGGTAATGTATTCACTGGACAGTTACCCATACGATTTGTTGAAGGATACGTATTCACTGCGCTCAACGGAGGTGCTGCTAAGAATCAGTTCAGTTCTCAAACATACGGAATGAATATTACACGTTGTACGTAAACGGGGAACCAAGTGCCATCAAAACCTTAACAGCACATTTACTTAAACGACAGTTATGCCATATACTAACAAACACTGTTTTCGGTAACGGTACACATTTCATTAAATAGAGTAGTGACATCACAAAAGAAGGAAGCCTAACCTAAGTAATACTAGCTCATGGATTTCAACCTTAAATCTAATGTCTACTCGCATGACCTCATATTAAAATTAGACGCAGAATGCATCTCTAAGATTCAGTGAGTTTTACCCGGGCACTCATCAAAAAGTGTCAACGGTATCGTTTATAATGAGTTTGCCAACACCATTACCATCGAAAAGGATATAAGCGTGGTGGCTGATTTTGGTATTTAATATTAGTGACGCCCCACCCCACTTCCCCATCAAAGAACTTAGTGTTGTATCTGTATGTGGGACATTACTACATTACTACATCATTGGGTGTTCAAACCCCCTTACGAATACGAGGAACATTCCTCTGCGACTAAAAGCAAGCAAACTATATTGTCAACCCTATGAACAGCATTTCCTGGGATAATAGTGATGTTGATAAAAAAAATCTTGAAACCGGTATTTCCCTTGCCACACTGCATGTGTAAACCATCTACGTTGAGGGGTCAAAAAATAAAATGTTTCTAGCCAAATACACGTGTATGCCACTCGTTGATATGCACGATAGAGGATATTTTTCCTTGAAAACCCTTAAATTGGGTCGCATCACATACATGGCACATACATCTGTATGGAATTTCTGCACGGTCGCGATCGCTTAAGGACCCCTAGATTGGCTGATTGAGGATACATAAACCATAAGACATGTTTTTAAAACCATCCCGCGCTTTCGCTCTGTACGTTCGAATGTTATCCCTGCTGATCAACTGCTAACAAGAATAGTGCACGCCCTACTGCCCTCTTCATCAGCACGGATCCACACACCAATCCTGGACCGTATTAAGTCAGCATATTTATCGATAAGAACGATGTGGTAGAGTCATTTTACATTTATGGGGTTTTCCAACGTATAAAGTCGCATTTTGCATACATACGCTAAAACGTTTCCCGCTGGTCTTATAGCACGCCACAACTTAAAGAAATAGCATAAGACGTTTGTAGCCATTACTGTCTCGTGTACCCTCTCTACCGCACCCAAAACATTCCAAAGAAGAATTTCCTGACCATATTCTCACCCGCCCATCACACATGCTACGACGCCAAAGTGTTGATGCATATTTACATACGTCGGCATCCTGACACTCCTCAAGAGGATGCATCCAATCAACGGGTGCTTTTTCTTCGCCATCCACAGACCGCGGTTATAAAAGAGCGTACCACCCATAATATTAGTCTGTTGGCAGCCATCGAAGCGATCACTTGTGTAAAGCCAACAATTACCCAAATTTGTTTGCGCTCCCAAAGCAAAGCCGGCGTAACTACTCACCGTAACCAGTGTTTTAGGCACGCTATTTTCACTGGATGAAGTCAAAGCCTAGCGAGTCATTATCAGCATGAGTGTCAATAACAACTTAACGCCCTTTGTCCAGCTATAAGAATTGAGGTAAATTGGGTGGTGTTTAACAGCGAAGAGTGGCAAGGTCTGAGCAACTACAAAATAGTCGTATCAAAGTATTTCAACAAAACACAGCCTCCTCAGAAGATAATCTTGACTAATCATGAAATATCTCTGAAACGCATGTGTGGGCACCGTATGACCGTCTGGTCGACAAACATGATGACATGCACATTTCCCTCCAACGGGAAACCCATCTCACCCCGAGCTGGGCTTGTCTCTGCGATGCGTTGACTCTCATCGACGTCACCTTTGACCTGGTCTACACCCATCCCTAGATATTGCGACGATTTGATCGACATACTCGTCGTGGATGTATGTGACACGCTAACAAAGACCCTGTATGTCATTGATCTAGAGCAGCTTACGGTTAGAACACACATCAGAAATCTGGACTATTACATGCTGGATTGTGAACAGAAAACCTTTTTACTAACACATTTAAGAGAAATCGTAGAAAAACTAAGAACGATTATATGCGACATTCGTGTGAAAATGTATAGTTTTGATATTAAACTAAATTAATAATGCAAAACTTCTCTCACAAACTCTAGTTTACTGTTTCAACAGTTCTAGAATAATTACCGCCACACTGGCGTCAGACGTCATATCAGGGCTGTGACATTCTGATGACGTCACGCGCGACCTACTATAAAACTGTTTCAACATGTTGGAAATAGTGCCCACCATACTGGTACCAGGTGACATATTGCATACAAGAGTCAATGATCTCTGTCTAAAGTAGCTGAAACTAAAGAAGGGGGATATAGTGAAATTATATTTTTAATAGTTCCCAGGATTACGCTATCACAAAAAGAGGCAATTGCAATATTCTGATGACGTTGGAGAGGGCGAGGAGGGAGGTATGACGTCCCTGAGCATGGCCTTAAGCATGGAAGAACGACCTATAAATAGCATTCAGATGACCTGAAAGTATGTCTCGAGGTCAAAGCTCAAATTTCGGCCATTCATAGGTACCTCTACTGTTATCAATGCCTTTAAAATAATATTAATTATGTATTAAAATTTTATTAGTGAAGGTCACTAGAAATGATTGAATTTTTTAACATACCCTTCCTTTGAAGATTAGACTGCCTTAATATCGCTCATTGAAGTTTAATAAAAACATCCAGAGTTCAAAGCTCTTACACGATTGAATAACTGGCTTTCTATTCCTGCATCTGAAAAATGTTGCTGCATTTACTTTAAATCCGCCCAAACTGGCAATAAGACGCGTATAATTAGTTTCGCAGCGAATGTTCTCAAGACTATAAAAACGGGGCACGATCCTACGTGGTTATAACATTTGAAATACTTCTACACTGGAGTGAATGGTTGAGAATACGAGCAAACGATCATTCAGAGAACATTTGCTACCATTCTTTCCTGATCTATTCGTAGCTGTTCGATGAGCGTTTTGATGAGGCATCCGAGATATTAACAGGCCTGGGTGCTTGGTGACGTCACATGGAAGGTCTTACATCTCAGGAATGCTGGGTCAACCCTGTCTGGGGAAGTGTCGCCAAGGCCAAATAGCTCCAGTCTGCTGAGAAATTCCTCACGGTGTATTTCACCCATGCCGATCGTTTAGTCGTTACATTGGTTTTAGTAGTTTTAATATATTATTTTAGTTACATAGCATAGTATTGTGATACAAAATATTTACTAGATATACAAGCTATTAATTGATCAAAATTGTTGGTGCTTAAATGTGTTAGTCTTTAGTTTTAAAAGTATATTTGTTAGTCCCGTTTACAGATTCACTTTTAATGGCATCAAACTTTTAATTTTTATGATAAAATTTAAAAAGGCCTCGTAAGTGTTATGTTCCTGGGTGTGGATCTAACTATGATTCTAAAAAGGAGAAATATATAAATACATTTTATTTTCTCAAGGGACCCTGAAGGACACATATAAACATTCCTACAATAGAACAAACTATGTCGGAAGGACATAGTATTCAAAGTCGGATATATAAGGTCATAGATACTTAATCGGATCTGGTGAGGCTTCTTCTAGGACTCGGTGGTGAGTCCGACTCCTGATCCATTGTGACCACCAGTATTAGTGGTGCTGGATATTAGTTTAGCAGTTCTTCCTTCGATGAAATTTTACAAAGAGGTGCAATTATGTGGCACACGGGTTCCCATGTTTTAGAATATTCTGGGTGCGATATAGAATGCACATGAGACAGTAATGGCCTCAAACATCAGAGGCTATGCTTTGAAGTTGTATCGTGTTATGAGACGTGCGGGAAATGTTTTTGCGTATAGTTGCCAGATGTAACTTTATACGGGGTGGAAAACCGTAAATATCAAAATATTCTCCCACGCCGTTCTTGTCGATAAAGATGGCGACCCAATGCGTCCCAGACTTGGTGTGTGGATACGTGTTGATGACGAGAGTGGCAGGTCGTGCTATTCATGCAGGTAGTTAATCAGTAGGGAAAATACCAAACCGTACAAAATGGAACCACGTGTTTGTTTTCAGTGTACTTCTTACGATGTGCTTGTCCATCATAAATCAATCAATATCGAAGTCCCTAAACGATGGAAGCCGAACAGGAATTCCATACAGAATTATGTGTCATTCACATGGTGTGGTCCAATTTAATTGTATTCAAAGACGAACAACCTCTGTCATAAAGATCTACAACAGGCGTAGGCGTTTATTTGTCTAGAAACTTTTCTTTTCTGTCCCCATGACGTAGACTGTTTCTGCACGCGTTGTGGCACTGGAGATGAGGGATTTGAGCAGGCTGTAATCCACATCACCCTATCCCCGGTAATACCGTGCAGTTTGTTGACGGTATAGTCTGCTTGTATTTTAGTAGCGGCTGAAAGTTCCTCGATAGCGTATTGGGGTGTTAACACTCAATGTTGAAGTAATGTACCGCATACAGATAAAACACTCAGTTCCTTGAAGATAAACTCTTTGCTGTCGTCGATGAAGCTCTGGAAATCTACAATGACGTCCATGATTTAAATGACGGTGGTAAAGGGCGATAAGTCGCTTATATTAACTCCCAAAATCAGTCACGACGTTCCTGTCCTTGTCAATGGTGATGTTGGCAAACTCCCCGTACATGATACAGTTGACAGTTTCGGTGAAAGCTCTGGTGAAAGTCACATTGATAGTCAGAGAACCATGGCTCGTCCAATTCTAATGCGATGTAATGTGGGCGGACATATTAGGTGAGAAATCGAAAGCCAATGAGATGGTATCCCTTAGGGAAGGCTTCCGTTTTGATATCGCTACCTTCGTCCATGAAATTGATACCCGTTCCTGAAAACAGTGTGTGGCAGGACATGACATAGTTGCCGCTTCAAAAATCGGGCTGTAACGGTTACGACGGCACTTGTTCTCCACCCACGTACAACGAGAAATAGTTCATGTCGTAGGTTAGGAAGTTTAACGGGTTCTTGGCGGTGTCCCCGTTGAACGCAGTGTTTGATACAAATTCCACGATGCATCATTTGGGTAACTGTCCAGTGAATACGTTGTCCAGTGGTTTTCCTTGCACACCCTTAAGAATAGTGAGGGTTTTATTTACATGCGGGTAATAAGATACTTTGCGGAGCTGACGTTTAATTCTTAGGCATGTACCAACAGTATAGAAAGTGATACTTTGACACGTCGCACAGGCAGGCTTCAGCGATGTGAACCGCAAAGTGCGGGATTTCAGGGACGGCCATAAGATTAAACCCGTCTCTGGAACGGTTCAATTTGATTCTGAGTTCAGTGCCATTTAAAAGGTTATTCTCTTGGTTAAACACGTTATCGTGTAGATACCCCAAAAGATCTAACGTCCTATTTTTTGCAGGGAGACTGCAATGACCCTCATACCTCTTAATGCCAGCGTTAATCTCCTCAAAGGTTCCGGGGCTGTCTGCGAACCACATATCGTAAGTCAAATGTGCTCTTTTGGATTCGCTGTTGTATTTGAGTAGTGTCTCAATGTACGATATATAAGCATACGTTTTGCTGGGTGGTAAGACTAGATTTTGGTTTACAAACACATCCACTTTTGTGAATAGCGAATGCAACCAGTTGTCGACGGGAGCGATTTTATCCATCTCAGTGAAATCGCCACCGTCGGGTCTAATGATAGCCGCCCTGAGATAGAGCATAGTCTGTGAAAGATCGATATGTAACTCGCCTTGAGCAGTAACGGTAAATTTGATGGGTGAATCATCGGTTGGGAAGAGACAGGTTTGCACCGGATCCATTGTCCACTTTCAAGACTGTTTTTCCTGATTGGGACTGAAAAGAGATCGCGTCCACTGCTGGAACACTCGCATGATTGGGGGTGTGGAAATGACATTTTAAATGATAATATCTACCGCTTCTTTCTTTACCGTTTTACGTCGGTTAACGAGAGAAGGCTGGCGTTGGTGCTTCTTACGAAGCCCTTTATAGCATGAGCCAGTCATCAGTGTGTCGATCTTCTGCTCCTCCTTGCGTTTCAGGTTTATTCTAGACTCACCAACACGCTGGCGTAGGACCTCTTTGAAAGGACGATGCCAATTGGCGATGTTGGAACGCACGTTGATAGCCATATGAAGCGCCTTTTTTCCAATGGTCTTAGCACCTCTTCTAAGCAATGGCATCACGCTCTTGAAAAGGCCGATGAAAAATTTCATATTCCATGCCCGCGTTGATAGGGAACACCGTGGTAGATCGAAGATATTCCTGTTCCAGGCTAGTTGACGTAGTATATTTGGTAGGGACAGTTCATGCTGAGCAGTGTTAAAAATGAAGTTTCACGCACACTTTTCCAAACTCGAATGGTACACGTTCACCAGTGTGTGCTCTTATATTGAATTCCAGGCTTTCAATTGCCCCTCTAAGTACGAGCACGTAGTGCAATGGAGCATAGCTAACAATTTTTTGAATGCCGTAGATATAGTTTGCGTTGTTGATACCGACTCTACGTAAAAGCTGTGCCACATTCTCACCCACGATCTGAGGAGTGACGATATCCATGTAGAGGTACATTTGAGACGGCAAGCCTAGTGGAATGTTGGCGGCGTGCGGAACTTTTGGACTTTGATCACATCAGTCTTAGGATCGAAACCGAGCTGTAGACTTAGTTGACTAGATAGTCAGCAGCTGTCTATTAGGGGAAGGAGGAACAATATCCACTTGCAATTCGGTTTCGTAAAACGTTCCCTCCACCTGCTCGCCGTCAAGATCGGCCAACCTGTAGATGTGACTGATTGTTGCATGGTTGTCGCAACACAACACTGCTGACTTTGAAAATTTCTTCGCTCCAATTGCTCTCGTAGGCCTTTTCAAACAGTGTTTTGGATTTAATACTACGCACCATTTCACCGACTTTTAGATTTGGCTTACTATTCGATTTTGTGTGCCACTTGCCCTACAGATAATCTCCGACTTGAAGAACTTGGTTTTCTGAAACGTCTGCAGTTTCCATCTTGATATTGGAATGTTTTGCGCCATTTTGAATGTTGACGATATCTTGGAGGACGTCCACATAGCGATACCTGCTATTTTTAGTAAAATAACTCCACATGTTCCCTTTCAGAGTTATATTGAATTGTTCCACGGTGCTTGCCTTCACGTCCGGATTATGAGTGGTGTACGCAATGATGGTCAAATAGATTGTGGTCAAAGGTCAAATTGTACCCATATGCCCTACACGCTACTTCTGATAATTCTTTCACATCATCTACATCAAACAAACGTACAGGTAAATTAATACAGGAGATTTATGTAGTTATTCAACACACAACATAAAAAATGGTTATTATTGTGAAGTACCTGTTGAATAATCTTTCATTTTCGTATGTATTATTAAGAACATTTCAAACTGATAATTTAGAAGCAACGTTCGGACAGTACCGACAAATGATTGGTGGCAATTATCATATATCTGTTAGACAAATTTTATAGTCTGAAAGACAATCGAAACTAATAAGTTCATTAAAATTAAAATCATGACAATATGGGGCATTTGAAATAAAGTCATTTCTTTTAAATTTGAACAACTATGAAGAGGATGATATTGACAGTGTAGTAAGTGAGTACAATTTTGAAGATGTTATTTTTGACTGTGACAGTGTAAAAGTAGGTGAAAACAATTTAATGGCTTTGATTTAGATCGCAGGGTATACTGCAAATTGTGTAGGTCGTCAACTAAAATGTGAAACATGTAAACGTCTTTTATTGTGTTACAAGTCTTTGGAAATAGAATTCTCTAGCTCAGCGAGCAGTTATTTAAAAATAATAGTTGAGGGGGGGGGGGTGTAAAGAAACTTAGCCAAAGAACAAGGCAACTTTAACCATTTAAATGACCATCTTAGTGAATGTGAAGTTTCTGTTGGTTCTATTACTAAAAAGATTATTCGAGTTCTTTCAAATATTTTCCAAACAATTTTTCAAATTAAAAATTGATTTGTTTGCTGGCTCCTCACTGAAAAGAAAGACTCAAACCTACGCATATTTTTAAAACATTCCTAATCAATGAGCTTGGAAGGTTGTATCAAGGTAAGGACTTAAAAATATTTATTATAAACGTTGCCTATTTAAAAATGAATATATATTTGGGGCTTTGATTGTAACTATACCATAGAATTAGACATTTTAGAATGTAAGCGGTACATTTCCTAGCGTTCGTCCAGCGGCTCGACAGGCCTTCACTATGACGTCACGAAAATAGTATCTAGGCCTGTAGTATCTCGGAGGCCTCGGCTTAGACCCCTAGAAAACAACTTGAGAATTGACGTTAACAGTGATTCTCTCAAAAGATCCACCCATTAGCAGGTACTTGGGAATTTTGAATATAAATATTTTTAGTTATTATAGGCAATACATATAGTTTAAATAGTATTAATGGAGACCAGATAGCATTAGCTTGTGTGGCGGGTGCACTTGAAGTCATGCGAAAAATTGTGCAGAATAAAAGGAAAAAGAGGAAAAGTTGGGTGTCGGAATGTCTACAGAAACGTCAAACTCTAAAGAAGTGTACGGTACTACTCAATTTAAACGAATGTACTTTAATCGCACCATTTTATTATGCACAATTGTACGAAAAAACAATTAAAATCACTACAAAATAAGTATAAACAAGTAATTCAGACTGTATATATATAAAAATTAATGATGCGAGCAAAGTCCAGGAGGTGAGCACATAGAACAGGGGAGAGCACTAATTTCCATTGATGATTCGCTCAAAGCCCGACATCGGGGGGATCATCAGCGGATGCGAACAAAACTTGTGCGAATACTGCCGACGATTAGCTCTTTTGATGTAAACGAGTTAGTAGCAGTTTGTTTTATGGGCATTTACCACTAAATGAGCGTGAAATAATCCTCTTGCTCTCTATTCTTGCTTGTTTGGTCTAAATGCTCTTACGCTCGTAAGGTAAGTATTCACCAAAAGAGCGAGCAAGATCAAACATTTGATCGTGCTCGCCGATGTTTGCTCGCAGTTAGTCCATCGTTACAGCGAGCATTCTACTCTATCTGATTGTGAATTGAATACAGCTTATGGAAAAATAAAACTACTTTTTAACTTGGTTTGTTAAAAGATAAGAAAAAGAGAAGAAAACTTAAGTGATGAGCAATCATGTTTAAAAAAACATACGCGTATATGTGTGATTCTTTTATTAAGGGATTTAACAAGAAGAAGCCTATGGAATGTAGATAGATTTTTGCAGTAATATAAATATTTACATATATATTAAATTTTAGGTACCTCCCCTAGGGTGTCCCCACGTACCTCAGGTTGTTTGCATGTCACTGCTCCCAGGAATCACTCTTGCAAGACAGGAATGTCGATAACTGGGAGGTTGGGGTTAGTATAATCCTGGTCGGATGTACAGAGGGTGCTGTTTCCTAATTCGGTGTACACTCTCCCTCCACGCAAATGTGAGTACACCTGGTCTAAATTCAACCTTTATCACCCATAACTCATTGACTTAATTAGTACATACTATGTACTGTACATAGTCCGAACGGGTAGTAAGACGTGTTTAAAAAAAATTGGACTGAAAACTATGTTTATTGAATATAGCCTATAATGACAATGTTTATTGAATAAATATTGCTTTTTTTTTTACTAAGAACTCTTGCTGATTTTAAGAATACAATTTGTTTGAATTGATATTGAGGATTTAGTATATTTTATTACAAATGCATCTTTCTAAAATAAAATAATATTTACCCGCCTCGGTGGCGTAGTTGGCTAACTCGCTAGTTAGTGTTTAGCTAGACTGCGGAGGAAGGGAAGATTGAGGTTCGAATCTCGGTCGGGTGAACTAGGGGTGGTTTTTCCTTAATGGTTTTCCACTCTCCCTCCACGCAAATGCGGGTTCACTTCCTCTAACTCAACCTTCCCAATTCCAAATCCATTAGCGTAATTAGTACTTAAAGCGTATAACCCGAACGGGTAGTAAGACACGGTGCTAAATAATAATAATAATAATAAAAATATTATTTGATTGATTTGAAAAAACAACAACTTATGTCTAATTTAGTAAAAAACATAGTTTTTCCCCCATGACATAATTGTGTTTCATTCGATGTCAATCCATAAACTAAAAAGTCTGAGCTCAAATCCCTGTCTGGGAGAATTAAAAAAAAACTACTTCGAGTTAATTATTAGGCAAGACGTCACGTGTTTTGCGCAGTTCATTCATCGATAAAAGGGGTTGGGGGTATATAAAGGCCACAGTCGAAAGGTTTCCTCTTTGAAAGAAACATAGTTTCCCTTCGCCCTCCCGCGGTGTTTATGTAGTTTATGACCGAGTTGACGTGAGGTGGAAGGAGGAGATACCAGAGTCAGTTGATGGGGTCCCCCCCCCATTTCCTCCCCTTAGTCACACACACACACACACACACACACATACATATACGAATGAGTTTAGGGTCGGCGGGAAACATGGCAGTTTGAAAGCAGTGTATCGTTTTAATGACGTGTAAAGGAAGCGCCTCTGAGCTACTGGTCGTAGAAACATTTCTCAAACATAGAAGCCAGTTTGGGGTTGGGGGGGGAGGGGGGGGGAGCTAAGTTGGGGTAACTCACACACCTACACAGTAGGCCTATGGTTGAAATCCCTTCCTCTCCAAAACCCCTCTCTCTTTTTTCCACTGTAAGAGTAAATTTCCCTCCAGTGAAAGATGGTTTCCGAGTATTGCAATGGTCTTCTACCTCCCCCTCAACCCCTAACTATCTCAAAGGCGCCACAGCTATCTCGTGACCCACACTGGTGGTCATACCATCTTGGGCATCTGCCTTGTGCTGTCTGGTTTGTCACATGTCGGCGACGTGGGGTTCGAGGATTGAGTCTTATATCGGGTGCCCTTGGGGTTGTTTTGTTTTAATCTTGTGAGTCTTCAATTTGATTTTGTATCCTTTTTTTCCCTACGCTAATGTGGGTGCACTTTCTCTAAATATTTTTTTAAATAACTAACCCTTGAATTACGCCTTAATTTTTTGTACTACATCTTAATACTTGTCTGGGCTAAACGCATAATTAACCTAATGGGGTAGTGAGTATTGAGGTATAATTTAGAGGAAATGTACTTGCATTTGCATGGAGATATATTAGACAACCATTTAGGGGAATAAATGTTACGGTGCACCGCAGATTTGTTTTCTCTCTTTAATTTTGAAATAGAGACAATTAGTCTACTACAAACTCATAAGACTTGTGAGACGAAATAATATACATTGTTGCAGAAACACTCTATCAAAGAGCAAGAATGAAATAATATACAATGTTACAGGAACATTCAGATAAAAGGAGCATCTCTCTCCACCAAAGAGCATCACACTCAATTTCGTATTTCAAAGTACTCCATTTAAAATAGGGTATATATTTGCTTATAGCACGGAAACTATTGGTTTTATAAAAATAAATTTCAAATTGTTTCATGTTTTATTTTTAATAGTAATACAACTTTACAGGGATAAGTTATTTTGTATCTCAAATAATTGTGGAGATACGATCAAAATTAAAAATTCCCTATTCTCTAAAGTGCCCTTAAATTCATCTCTATGGCTAAACTAGAGTTCTCATTTTGTTAGTAGTGTTAAACAATAGCTACATCCAAAATGTAATAAAAATTCTTTGAACGGATTTTGAGAAAATCTATTTTAGGCCTCTCTCTTTTCGAGCTTCAGTACACTACCCTTATTTTTAGGGTTGGATATCTAATTCAAAATAATAATAATATTTAGCACCGCGTCTTACTAACCGTTCGGGTTATACGCTTTAAGTACTAATTACATTAATGGATTAGGAATTGGGAAGGTTGAATTAGAGGAAGTGAACCCGAATTTGCGTGGAGGAAGAGTGGAAAACCATTTAGGAACACCCCCCCCC
>CABFOW010003629.1:36946-71050 GCA_902141385.1 Timema californicum
TAAAACATATAAGGAAAGATTTAAATGTATTACTTGTTTAAATGTAACTTCACCATAGAAATTTATCAAGGGTAATGTAAAACACATTTTTATTCAATAGAGTTGCCATTTGTAACTTTTAATTTAAATTTTAACTTATTATAGTTCTCAATTTACTCAATAGTATAGCTTTAAAAAATATAATTTATTAATTATTTCAGTAATTGTGTCATAACTAAATCTTTCGACATTCAATTACTGTGACCTTTCTACCTACATTGTTTCAACATTTAAATTAGCACAATATTGTAGCCTACTCTTTAATACCTTAAATTATTTATATACTGTATGCTTTGTATTCTTTTAACTGGCCGGTTTTCTAAAAATATATTGTGAAGCGTCTCACGTTGGTTTGTTCATGTAGATAGGATGGGTTTGGATCAAGTGACGAAGCAAACATATGAAGATAGAGTGTTTGGATCAAAAGGAAGAGGTAGGCAATGTAAGACGTGGCTAAATGTTGTAGACGAATATGTGAAAAAGAAAAACATTAGGAGTTTTAAGAATAAAAGAGTATATATGACTCGGTGCAAGTCCTCACATGAGGGTGGACTGGTGGACCAGCGGGGCCATTTGGCCCAAGCCTCACATTCTGGGGAGGGGGGGGGGCTCAAATTTACACGTTCGATGTTAACTCTTAATTTGGTTATAGCTACAAACCTAAAATAAAATGGTGTACAGTCATTTCTCCTTGAGCATAGTCCTAGATGCATTTTCTCTAGCTGTGGAAACCACACATTAAAACTTGCCTGTGTTGATTGTGTCTTGAAACATCTCCCTGTTTCACTCCGTGGAATGTCAAAAACTAGATGGTCTGCAATGATTGATGCAATAAGACAAATTGCACATAATATGGGCGAAATAATAAATTCTTTAAGTGGACTGGGGTAGCTCAATCTCACTGCGCAGTCTAGAATTGAACTTACTTATATTATTCATAAATACTTGTCAAAAATTGGAATTTTATAATGGCATCTTTGTTGGTTAAGTTAGTTACAATGATCCACCAGAGTAATCTCATGATAGAAGAGCGTAATACTACATTTGATGTGGAAAGGGGTAACATTGAAAGCCTCATTGCTGACATTCAGCAGGTTCGTGGACAATGGGATGCGATCTTGAATGAGGGCAAATTGGTATCGCAGAGTCAAAATATTACATCATCTCAACTTATCTACAGTTGCTGCCGCAAGCTTTGTAATGATTCTGATTTTAAGAATGAGCTACATTATAGAATCAATGTCTTCTTTGCCATTGTCGACGCCATCAGATATGGTTTGAGAAGGCGGCCTGTGTCACTCAATATAATGTGTAACCTGTTTGAATTTCTCTGGAAATTTAATGAGCTCAGCATTGAAAATCTACGTTCATAAACAGAACGATTCCAAAGTAAGTACGCAAAAGAAATATCATTAGATCTTTTTGACGAGATGATTTTTCTAAAGCGAATATATCCCGTCAACCTTAAACTGAATTGTAAACCAAACATATTACTCAAGGAATACGCCAACTTGTATTTTCTGGTGTGTTTCCTAATGCCACTGTTGCGTTGAGGATTTTTAATGAGTTCACCCTCTTCAGTAGCTTCAGGTGTAAGGTCATACAATGTGCTGAAACAGGTCAAGAATAATCACTACCGTTCAACTATAGGACAAGATGGTTTAAATGGCCTCGAAATGCTTAATATAAACTATGACATTGCAATAAACTAAATTTGTCCAGTTTAATTGATGAATTTGCACACAAAAAATGCTAAAAAATCATGTTAAATAAAAATTGTAATGTTTATTACAAAGTGTTACACTATTCTTTTTCTGTGCTCAAATTGTTATTGTATTAAATGCAAACATGTAAAATAGAATACTAGTTTTGTACCATTGTTTTCGCACTTCTTAATTTTTTAATCTACTGGATAGCCCCTCAAAATTGGAAGTGGCTTGGTTCTCTCTTGACCTCTGTGAGGACCTGACTCGGTGTATGGATGTTGTTGAAGCGAAGGGAGTATGTAAGGATAGGGAAGTGTGGAGATAGTCAGGATGGATTAAGTACAGAAATGTTTTTTGAGATATATGCACAGATTCTTGCCTACGCAGTAAGGGAAAGGTGTTATAAGGATGTATAATACAAAGAATAAACCTTTTTTTGAAACTGTTTTTATTTGACATCAACTTTTGAAGGTATTTTAAGTTGTATATTTTTATATTAATTTTTATTCAAGAACTTTTTATTACATTAAAACTGTATCAATATTAATGTTCATTATTTTTAACATTTATAAAGTAATTTTATAAATATAAACTATAAAGGTTTTCTAAGTTTCGATAATTTGACGCCAACATGTCACTTTTTCAACGTGATTACACATAGATACTGCAAGCGTGACAATTTAAATTAATAGAAAAACAAATTTAGAAAAACAAATTACTGCAAACAAATAATGTTAAAAGGAATTTTGTAAATAAATCCGCCACTGTAGCTCGTCGTTACCGCCTCTAAAGCAAGGGGCATCCTAGATCGTAGTCTAGGCAGAAGTTGACTCTTCTTGGGTTGGACCTACCATATAATTATGTTAATAATGACCAGAATCAGACCAACGAGGAACAGAAAGGAGGTGGGATAGGAATACATTGACTAGAATGTCCTAGATGGACCTTGTACATTCCAGAGCCGGGGAAGTTCACCGCGCAGCTCCTCAGCGCATTGTCTAGTCTGCTTTAGATATGAAAAAAAAGCCACCTTACCCTAAAAAATTTGCTAATAAAATTTCTCAGCTTTTTTTTGTAGTGTCAGGTGTGCTGAATAACATACTAAAAGTTTACCAAAGTTTTACAATCAGAAAGGCCCAATTTTCAAGATAGCGTCCAAGATGGTCGTCAAATACCTAACTCCTACAGTTTTCATCCTAGAAAAGTAAAGTTGGTATCCACCCCTATGTTTTTAGGGTCTTAAAAATACATTTATCAAATTTTAACTATACAAATATGTTTTTATCCGTAGCTTACAAAAAAATATCAATGTTAACGTATTTACATATAGTCATTTGTCACATTCTTCTTCACAAACAGAATCAATGACATGATTTTAATTTTTTTTTCTTTCTGTTTAGCACGGTCCACAAGCAAACGTGCATGGTAGTCCATATCTCGTACAACTGCGCCGTTTTGTTCGGCAGGCAGTTATGAAATTACCATGGAGCATATGAAAATTTGCTGGTGCAACAGGTTAATTAATTAGTCTTCATTGATTCATACTGATTGTCCAATAGCTTCCACCCTCAATCGACCGCATTCATATCCCTGTTCTTTCTGATCCAAATCATGATTTTGTAATATACTCTAAAGCTGTGTTGTTTTGTCGAGGACTCGGTAGGAGGAAGGCGCTCTGGAGTGAAGAATTACGTGGCAGAAACAATATTTTTACTGAAGAGTTGGTAGCGTAAAGAGTTAAGGGAATCGGTTCTTCTGCCCCCAAATAAGACTGCCATTACTTTGCTTCCTAACCCCTCTATAACAGATTTTGTTTGATGTGGGAGCAGAAACACATTTGCACAGTTCTGAATCGTTTGTTCACTGCTAATAAGTTTTTGGAATGCTGACTTCTTACCTACACCAAATAAGCGCGAAGTTGAATCACATCATGTGTAAGCATGAATGAACAACAGTTGCGAACACACATTACTACCCAAAACTCGTTTCATTTCCCTGATGTCATATACTTTATGAAGTGTGGACTTGTTCGAACGAAAATATAGGCCTCTATTGTTTAGTTGTACATATTAGAGGAGAAAGATGAGTAAATTGTATCCTCCCCTAACAACGTAGTTGGATGTTGTTCTGATGACTTGACAGCTGCCTTGACGATGCCCACGTCTGCATTCCCTTACGCATTGATAACACTGCAGCTCCTTTTCCGCATTTCTCGTGTCACCAGATGAATAAGTGCGTGTTTGTTGCAAGGTGTAGAGAGAAAATCATCTTTTCTTCCCACAAACACTTTTTCTGCACTTAAGCTAATGGTCTAGTGGGTGATTTGCCCACGTCGCTGATGCATATCATTCTTTGATGGAAGGACCAGCTTCGTAACCGTTAAAAAAACCAGTTGCTTTCCCATAGTGTTTTATGGTAAATTCTGTGCATGAGCGTGAAATGGCACCATAACTGTCGTTCATTTTCCATGGCAAGAGATTAATAAGGGGACCACTATCTAACACATAATGTTTAGTTGGTGGGATCGGATCCATGACAGCTTTTTTTGGATTCCTTGATAGTACACTCCTCAATCGCACGAGCCAGTTGAACTTTGTCACTTTTACGAAAGATTTATTTGGCCTCAAACAAGGCTTCCGGGAATGAACTGAGCTCATAGCTCATTACATGCTCTAGATAAAGTTCTCCAGTTTTTGACCTGACCAAAAATTGTTGTTAGAGGAGATCAGGATCGATAGTTCGGTCTTTGTCAATTTTAATGTTATTTTAATGCTGTACTTGTCGACAAAGGTTTTGCTCGGTATTTTCGTTTGAATTATACATTAAAAATGGTCTTTCCGACCATATTTCGCTCAATATTTTCCCCGACAATCTCAAAACTATGCACATTGACATAATCTTTGGCAATTACACCTGTAGCAATATTTATCAAAGACGGGTCTGGTGAGAATGGCGTACAGGTTACAAGTTTTTCCTTGATTTTCTCCAAGTCACAGTAATCTCGTTTCATCCTTGATAGTGTTGATTCTCGATGTTGATGACTGGTTGTGTAGGTAAGTCCATTGAATTCCTGCATGACATCGTTGTATTGAGATGTGATAGGTGTGAACATGGTCCACAAAGCACGGATTTATTTAGTTATACCACTTCTGTGGGTCAATCTACCACGGCTCTTTAAAAATCGCATTAACGTCTGCTCGATTACTAGGTCTGAACTAAGGCCTGCCCAGAACTGGTTACTGCGGTGAATCAGATGGAATCCCTTGGAAAATGCTGCATGTACACCAGGATGTGTGTTTTGCAATTGACTCATTTCTTTTACGTAGATATATGCAGATTTCAGGTAGCTATATTGTCCAGAAGCAGCAAATATTGTCAGACAGCCTGACGCCGCTTGCAAGTGCATAATCCAAAACCCTGTGCGATCTGCTTTGATAAGTGATTGGGCAATCTGCAGCATGCATTCTCTGATAGTTTGTCCAAAGCAGACTTGTTTTTGACCTGTGGCCTTTTTTATGTCAATACCGGTTTTTTAATTTAGATCAGTGTATTTAACTCTATGGCACTTTCGACCGTGATTTGTTTCAATCTCAGTGATGAATATAATGTTTCTACTTCATTCACTAGTGACACAAATTGTGAGCTATCCTCCTGTAGATCTGAGACAATTAGGTGATTGAGACATCTGTCTATCAAGAGATGTCCACTAAAAGCTCTCTATACTGATTTACCGACTATCATGTGCTGGACAGTGTTTTCACCGTAGATAACTTCCATGATGTTCCGAAGTCCTTTCCCTTCCATTAGTTTGCTGATTGCACCGAGCAGATTCATAAATGTGTGAAAACATCCAAGCATAAATACGATGTTTTTTAAGTGGCTACCCTGTGGTGCATCTGTAATGATTTATGTAGATTTCCAATAAAAAGGTTGGTCAAACGTAACAATAGGTGGGGCATGGTGGTTCACAGTGAGATTAGAAATGAAGTCCAGTGTAGACAAAATGCAATCTTGTCCCCATAGTACAAGTCTATCATAGGTAAGAAAACAATCGATGATTGACCTGGATGTTGTAATCCTTGGTGAATAACGTGCCCCAGGGATTTCTTGTTTGAAGTTTAGCGAGAGATCCCAAAGTACACTAATTGTACTATCACAGTTGCCAAATGGTGGGAAATCTTTGAAGACAACATTGCCGCGAACATGTTTCGCAAAGCGATATTCTATGATTGGAATTTTACTCTTCACTGTCAAGTCCTGATTAGTTACGTTTCTTCTCGGAATGACCCGATCTGTCTTTTGTCCTGGTGTGAGAGCAGCTAGGATCCCCATCTCGTGGAAGGTCCCTCTGCCATCAACTGTAAGGATATTGTGGTTGACATTGTCCGCAGCGGAAAGAATTGTCATGTGTGGCATATTGATATCAGCTGTTAACACATCTGGAGTAACTGAATCAGCTACGTTCTTTTCAAAACGCAGAACTTCTTTATAGGAAGAACTAAATCGCAGAGCATGCAGCGTATCCACAAGGAATTGTGATCGATATAAGTGATGGACCTGCACTGCAAGGCCAAGTTGTAAGGGAGTAACAACAGTGCATGATCGAGGTGCCTGAATAATGCGTGACCTATTCCAGCCACCTTTCGATTTGTATTTTTACCTACAAAAACACTATTTAACAATCTCAGCAAGGAATCAGATATGAAAAAAGGGTAGATTCTAGCTTCAGAAATTTTTCACTTGGATACTGATCTGTAAGAGATGGGGTGGTGGACTTTATATAACTTTTTATAAGACAGGCTGCTGTTTCAATGATAGCCTTTTTCTGTGACTCTTCATCCTCTGCAAGAGTGCTGAAGTAAGATCTGAGAACTTTTTTTGTATTTTCCCTCATCGTCACAATACCATGAATACGTTCTCCTTCAGGAGAATAAATATTTTTGTCATGCCGTTGTTTTAACTTTTCTTTGATATAATTCCTTCCAAATGGTTGTGAATCTTCTCTTTCAAGAAATTCCTTAATTTTGTCTTGTAGGTGTAAAATTGTCAGTTGTTCATCGTCATTATTTTCTAGGTAAAAGCAAACTTTCAAGAATGCTTGCTCTTGATCTTCGTTTATGGGTCGGTCAGGCTTACCGCGCTTCTCCTCTTGTTCATTCTGTAGTGGTTTGCGAAGACGAGAACGAAAATTACCGCTACAAGAGAGATGGTAAACACAGTCAGTGGCGTGAAGGTCATGTCCATAATATTTTATTCTTCCTTCCACCGTATCCGTCATTAATCTAAACGACTAATACAACACTCAATAATAGTGTTCACTAATACTTCTGTCTTCATATAACTTACACCAGCACTTCCTGGTGTAACTGTAATACCGCAAAAGAGACAATCTGTTTGACTGTTGAAAAGACCTTCGGATACCCTGGCAATTTTATTTGGTGGTTCAGCTTTTGTCCCTTTTTTGCTTTTAATGTATTTCGGATTGATAAACTGCTGTCTGCATTTTGAGTGTACTTATTCTCCTGTTGAAACGAACAACGCATCTCCTCTTTCCAAACTTGCTTTGTTGATTCCTTCAGCTCCCTTCTTACGAACCTGTAAAATGTCCGAAGCACAACTTAAATCCTCGTGGCACATAGGGCAGGTTTCTCGGCTTACGATGTTAACTTTAATGTTCAAGCCTGAAAATATCCCACAAATAAATAAGATAAAAAATAACATTAATGTATTGTCACACTATGTCAATTAACACAGTAAACATAACCAGTGGAAGATAAACACACCAAATAAAAAGAAACACAGACGAAAATGCTGGTAAATAAACAGGCATGTTAGCCAACTGTAAAAGTAAAATTCTCGTACAAAATACTTTTCTGTACTATATGAAGTAAGACTAGTATTTCGGCTCTGGTCGTCGCGCGTAACTAGCCTAAACTTCGGTGCAAGCTATTATGAATTTTAAAAAATGCTGTTTTTTTTATATATTACTGAAAAAAGGAAATTCTTTAGAAAAGTTACTATCAGAGAACAAAAAATCGATTTTTTTAATTCGACTAAGTAAAAGCTGTATATTAAGTGGATATTGCAGCGAAGTTATTAAAAACCCTCTAAATGTATTTTAAGGAAGACGCATGTGCCTTAGAAGTGCATTCACGTGCTTGCCGACACTGATCTGAAGAAATATCAGTGTAGTGATCGTAGTTGAAGCAGTCCGTGATATCGCTACGATCTTTATTGAAAAATATGCCAGATCAAATTATTTGGAGAGCAAGGCAAGTTGAAGTGATAATGTATACTCGTTGGAACTAATATTTTGATATTATAGAGATTCATTTGTTCATGTGGGAGATTTCTTCTTCTTCTTCTTCTTCTTGTAGCTTGCTAAGCCCAATTTCTTAGAATCAGCCACAATGTAAAGATTGTTTCCTCAAACCCATTTGAAATGGATTACAATATACCTGGTTTAGTCTTTAGTAAACGCAAAGTAAACACGGAATCTTGTTTGCAAGTAGTTTTGAAACAAGTATACCACAAACATTTTTTGAAAATCACAACAACAACAACAAAAAGAATAGAAACCAGAACAACATCATTAACTTATGTTTGTAAACAAAGTTTCTGGAAAAAGTGTCCAAGTGTGTTTTAGGTTCAAGGTCCGCGGGCTGCCCCCAATCGTGGATCTGTCCCGCATGTTGACCGCGGGGTCTCGAGTTTGACACAACTGTTTTGAAGCGGTATATATTGTAAATAAAACGAAGCTGACATTTTCAAACCGACCAAATGAAGCTCATTTTGTTGCCTCAAGGTACGGATCTACAAACCGACGTACATTAAGAGACGTGTAAACAAGAAAAGACCTCTGAGCAATTCAATCCAATTTCTCAAACTTTCCATCTGCCGGTGTTTGGAAGGGTTGAGTTACGTGCATCTTGCCAAGTAACTTTCTCGGCATCATTCCAACACGGAGAAGGGGGGGAGGGACCTATACATTAACTCTGAACGACAGAACTCTGCTCTATACTCTATTACATATAAAATATTGTTAAAATAATTGGGAGATCGACGATTTGTCTTCTCTTGTTGAAATGTTTTCTAAAGTTTTTTTTTGTTTGTTGTGTCGGTACGTGGGTGAGTGGAAAGTTGCTTGCTTCATTAGGTGGCCCGCATAACATACCTTCTAGCATTGTGCACCACTCAACTGTCTTTTCTTATTTGAAGAGGAGGTGTAAACAATCTTTAAATATAGGACGTGATGTTAGTCTTAGGTTTTAACCTCTTTGATAAATCATTTGAAGTGGCCCACAATTTGGAGCCGTGATGCATGGTGTGGGAAATCAGGCTCTCCTTTGCTTTATTAGGCAGTGGGATTCTAATTAGCTTGACTTAATCTACAACTAAGTAGCTTCGTTTGCTATTTAGGTTTATTACTAAGTAGCTTCCTTTACTGGTTATGTATATAATTAAGTAGCCTCGTTTACTGTTTATGTATATCACTAAGAAGATTCATTTACTGATTAGCTCTACCACTAGGTAGCCTCGCTTGCTGGTTAGCTCTCACTAAGAAGTTTCGTTTATTGGTTAGGTCTTTCACTAAGTAGCCTCATTTACTGGTTAGCTCTATCTCTAAGTAGCCTGGTTTACTGGTTAGCTCTTCTAGTAAATAGCCTCGTTTACTGATTAGCTATACCACTAAGTAGCCTCGTTTACTGGTTAGCTCTACCACTAGGTAGCCTCGTTTACTGGTTAGCTCTACCACTAATTAATCTCGTTTAATGGTTAGCTCTACCACTAAGTAGCCTCGTTTACTGGTTAGCTATACCACTAAGTAGCCTCGTTTACTGGTTAGCTCTACCACTAGGTAGCCTCGTTTACTGGTTAGCTCTACCACTAGGTAGCCTCGTTTAGTGGTTAGCTCTATCACTAAGTAGCCTCGTTTACTGGTTAGTTCTATCACTAAGTAGCCTCGTTTACTGGTTAGCTCTATCACTAAGTAGCCTCGTTTACTGGTTAGCTCTATCACTAAGTAGCCTCGTTTACTGGTTAGCTCTATCACTAAGTAGCCTCGTTTACTGGTTAGCTCTATCACTAAGTAGCCTCGTTTACTGGTTAGCTCTATCACTAAGTAGCCTCGTTTACTGGTTAGCTCTATCACTAAGTAGCCTCGTTTACTGGTTAGCTCTATCACTAAGTAGCCTCGTTTACTGGTTAGCTCTATCACTAAGTAGCCTCGTTTACTGGTTAGCTCTATCACTAAGTAGCCTCGTTTACTGGTTAGCTCTATCACTAAGTAGCCTCGTTTACTGGTTAGCTCTATCACTAAGTAGCCTCGTTTACTGGTTAGCTCTATCACTAAGTAGCCTCGTTTACTGGTTAGTTCTATCACTAAGTAGCCTCGTTTAATGTTTAGTTCTATCACTAAGTAGCCTCGTTTACTGGTTAGCTCTATCACTAAGTAGCCTCGTTTACTGGTTAGTTCTATCACTAAGTAGCCTCGTTTACTGGTTAGTTCTATCACTAAGTAGCCTCGTTTACTGGTTAGCTCTATCACTAAGTAGCCTCGTTTAGTGGTTAGCTCTACCACTAAGTAGCCTGGTTTAGTGGTTAGCTCTATCACTAAGTAGCCTGGTTTATTGGTTAGCTCTACCACTAAGTAGCTTCATTTACTGGTTAGGTCTACCGCTAAGTATCTTTACACGGCATTTAGGTCTACCACATATTTCCTTTTCGTAACAACCAAATTTCAGACCTTAATAATTGGCACTGTGTACACAAAGAATAAGCGGAAATATTGATAAAAGGACATTAATAATTATTAACTCATGTGTATCACAAACTGATACATGATGGCTATCCACAGGATCAGTTCTGATAGCTGAATCAAGCTCATTTAAAGGGAAAATAACCTGGACACGGGAATCGAACGCTTTGGTCTATCACTTAGCGTCGAATTTGTCATTTTTCACTTTTATGAAGCACATAAATAAAATTATTTTTATTATTAATGTGGCACATCTTTATTTTGTGATAAGAATTTCGTGTTCGATTCTCGTTACCAACAAAAAATACAACTTTGGGCAAATTCCTTTTTCATATTAATATTATTATTATTAGCACCGCGTCTTACTACCCGTTCGGGTTATACGCACTTACGCTAATGTGTAATGGTAGGTAGGGTGATTGTGAGATGAAATGGAGGACCTACAGTTTAACGTGGAATCCGAACCACGGTGGAGGCCTGGCATTCCTCACATTCACAAAATGTCTTGTCAGAGGTGAAGGAAGGGTTTGGTAATCAGATAAATCTTTGCCGGGACCGAGGATTGAACCCCGGCCGCCAGTATAGAAGTCTGACACCTTACCCCTAGACCGCCAGGTCACCGATTTCTTATTAATAAATTAATGGCCGGGGGACTAGTTGCTGTGTCTGTTACAACGTTTAGTTTTTTGGGTAAAATGTTAAATATCTCTAGCAAAATAAGTTAAGGGTCCCGGCTTCGATTCCTGGAATAGCCGAAAAAGTTATCATCGGTGAAATGTGAGTTTCCCGTTTCACAGTGATGAATTAACGGCCGGGGACTGGGTTTTGTGTCCTTTCTAGATTTAAGTTAGTTGAATTAACGGCTGGGGACTCGGTTTTGTGTCTTTCCTAGATTTAAGCTAGTTTATAAGTCGTATTCTGGTATTATAATCAATCGGTTCAGAGCCTGCACGTTAAATAGCTCGACAAAATTAAAATTTTACAAAATTTGTGTTTAAAAAATTGCCCGTTAAATACACAGAAAACATTCATAAATACCATATTTATATAGTTGGCAATATTGTCATAAAGTTGCGTTTTATTAGCTTCTAATATAATGATTAGAACTATTCGGAATGATTTATTTTCGCTTATTTATAACCGTGACTAAAATATCATAAACACGAAGTAGAACGTCACAGCAAGATATTTATTACCGTCGTCGCGACGTTTTATTACACGTTCGCTAGAAAATTTAAATTATTATTTAGCTTATTCACACGTCCTTGCTTCTTTCTGTGCGTTCTTATTTCAGTGGTCGATCAATTTGAGTGTCGGTGAGCATTATTCTTCTCTTTGGGGGCAAAAAAAAACCCAACACCAGCTGTTTTTGAACACACCGATACTATTATTAAGTTTCAACCACATCGGTGGCAACGCTTCACTCTCGTGCTAGAGCTGGCTTGTCGGTGATAAGGAGACCGGGGTTCGAATCACAGTCGAGGGTGCTGAGGGTGGTTTTCCCGTAAATAATTTCCCACCCTCCATGTAAATGCGGTTACATTTCCTTTGAAACTCTATCTTTCTGAACCCTACTCCATCAATGCGACTAATGTAAGAGTATAACCATAATAGGTACAAAGGTGCGGTTAAAAAAATAAGTAAAAATACTAAGTTTTCAGTAGTATTATAAAGTTTGTAGTTTTGAATTTGAAGCTAAATATGCGTAAAAATGATAATAATATAGATATAATATAATATTATATGTATAATGTACTTACTTACTCCATGGCATTAGAAACTTGAAAGTTAATTGCTGCATGGCACCTATCTCTATCTTGAGCTAGTTCTATCCAGTCCACCTCATTACAACCTATCACTAACTTGAGCTAGTTCTATCCAGTCCACCACATTACACTTTAACTTTATCTTGAGCTAGTTCTACACAGTCCACCTCATTACACCCTATCCCTATCTTGAGCTAGTTCTATCCAGTCCACCTCATTAACACCCTATCCCTATCTTGAGCTAGTTCTATCCAGTCCACCTCATTACAACCTATCACTAACTCGAGCTAGTTCTATCCAGTCCACCTCATTACACCCTATCCCCATCTTGAGCTAGTTCTATCCAGTCCACCTCATTACATCCTATCCCTATCTTGAGATAGCTCTATCCAGTCCACCTCATTACATTCTATCTACTTCAGGTCCTTTCTTATACTATCTTCCCATCTGCGTCTAGGTCTTCCCATTTGGTTTGTCAGTCAATACCCTGAACAAGGTTCTTGTATCTTCCATCCGTGGTTCATGTCCTACCCACCGTAATTTATGAGACTTAATTATCCTAACAATGTCTTGTGATGAGTACATCATTATGTAACCTCCTCCACTCTCAAGTAGCCTAATCTCTTTTTGGACAAAAAAATATCTTCCTAATTACTAAGTTTTCGAAAACCCTAAATTTGTTTTCGTCATGTAATGTAAGAGACCAATTTTCACACCCATAAAGAAAAACCGGTAAAACTATTGTTTGTATATTCTGAGTTTTACATTCCTTGACAGCATGCAAGATGTCAACACCTTATTGACCGAGTAATAGCATTAATTTCCCAACAGTATTCTTTTTATAATTTCCAATCTCTACATGATGTTATACCCTTTAAATAATGTATATTATATATACTATTTTATATATATTATATACACTATAACCCGCCTCAGTGGCGTAGTTGGCTAACGCGCTTGTCGTGTTGAGCTCGACTGCTGAGGACGGGGAGATCGAGTTTCGAATCATCGGTCGGGTGAACTGAGGGTGGTTTTTCCTAAATGGTTTTCCACTCTCCCTCCACGAAAATGTGGGTTCACTTCCTCTAATTCAACGCTCCCAATTCTTAATCCATTAGCGTAATTAGTACTCAAAGCGGATAACTCGAACGGGTAGTAAGACGTGGTGCTAAATATTATTATTTATACACACTATAACTTATATAATATATATCATATAAATATATAGGCCTATACATATTAATATAATATATATTTTTCCTATATTAAATGCTTAAAATGTTACAGGTTTATATTTAAAATAAAATATTTATTTTATATTATATATGATAATATCCATTATGTCATGACTAGAGTAAGACGCAACCAATCCTACTAGGTCCCTGTCGGTTATTATTTTACCGCATGTCCATGTGTCCCAGGCTCTGAAGGCAACACTGGCCCTAGCAGCCCTGGATCGAGACTTGCCGTGACGTCATCGTGCCACTACATGGCTCACGAGAAACTCAGCTACGCCTTCAGTGTGTGGAGGATGGAGGGCGACTGGAATGGAGGAGGCCACGTNACGTCATCGTGCCACTACATGGCTCACGAGAGACTCAGCTACGCCTTCAGTGTGTGGAGGATGGAGGGCGACTGGAATGGAGGAGGCCACGTCTAGTCGGGTCGCGCACACTAACTCAGGTACAGTATATCATAATAATATTATATTACTGTGGATTGATACGTTCGCTGTAAACAAGAGAATAGCCAAACGACATTGCCTACGTGGAGATTTCATAGCTATTTTGAAAAGCGGGATGCATCCTAACTTAACGCACCTAAGCAGTCTAAGTAAACACTATCACACTTAGGACCTCGCACACCGGCATAGTATCGTATACGTGCGGTGCCAGGATAGTAGCAGTATAGTAGCAGTATTGCCGCGACGGTCCCGCACACCGAGATCGTAGATACGACGTAAGCCCAAAGAGCTGGTTTCCCCCACCACACCCTACAATGCTCCTGAGAGCAGCGCAGTTTAAAATAAGCGAGTGTATTGTTCTGTTAATTACAATGAGTGATACCTTGTCTTCTTCCTCTGATGAGGACATTCTGGTAGCGGCTATGTTGCTGGAGCCAGAGAAAAAGGAGTGGATTCATGATATCAATAAGAAAAGAAGTGTTTGGAGAGGTTTTTTTTACACTGTTTGAGGATTGGAGCCACGACGATAAAAAGTTTTTCGTATACCTTAGTTAGAGTTTGGCGCATTCGCTGTTGAGGAACACCATGAGGAGGAAGCATAGGAGTTTGAAGGTCGAATGCAGTGGGAGGCGGTGACTGTTGAGGAACACCATGAGGAAGAAGCATAGGAGGCTGAAGGTTGAATGCAGTGGGAGGCTGTGGCTCTTGAGGAACATTAAGAGCTGGTTGAGGAGGTATGGAAAGTTGATGATGGGAAGCAAGAGAATACATTGAGGGAGTGACTGAGGAACATTTTGAAGAGGTAGAGGTATCGTGGGTATCTATGGGATTGCAATGCTTGTTGAGGGTAAAAGTGAAAATGTCCAGGGTAATAGCTGTACTCGCATTTGAGTAGTTCACCCCGCGAGGCCTCTTGTTTATCTACTGATAGCCCTTCCCATCTTCCCCTGAGGAGTTTACACAGTCACTAATATTGGCTATTTGACATGATTTTTAAAATAACCTTTTCCTTATTTCATATTCTAGATAGGCATAAGCTTTCACGAACTTTTCATTTCTAATTTACATCCAGTCAGGAAGACTCCTACAATACATTTTCGTAACCAAGCCAAATAGCTTAGTTTGTAGAGCATTAAAATAAAATGCGTTTACAAAAAAAAATACTTTGAGATAGAAAAAAAAAACACTTGTGACAGTGTAGGACTATTTTAGAATTATTTAATAATTTGTGTTTTTTGTTTCAACGTTATTTATTTAAAACTAGTTGAATACAATGTAAATTCATTGACATGGAAAATCCTATCGTAACCTGCCGTGAAGTCACAAGTAGGTTATGTTATAAAATGTGGTCAAGTGACGACCACTAAACCATTCACAAGAAATCAAGGTGAACCGTGTTGGTCGCTCTGCGCTGTTAGAAACAATCTCAGATCTGTCCGTGCTCCTCCATAAAATCTGCTTGAGAGAACCAATCAAATTGTTCTGCTGACGTGTGATTTGCTGCTTCATTCTAGCGTGTTTTTTTTAGGTTAGTGTGTAAATCAATCTTTAGACTTCTACAATTCTCGAACAGTAAAAAATTTTGAGCTTATTTAAGTAAATATCGTTTTTAATTAGGAAATTTCACCGGGGTTCTTCAATATCCTTTATTATTAACACACTAATTTGCCAGCTTCATTGGCCACATGGTTTTAGGAGCTACCCAGGGAAAAAAGGGGGTGGGGGTGGGTAGGCAGTTTCCTAGGGTGGCAAAAATGAGATATTGTATTTTTTTTTTCTAATTTATTTATTACCCATTGGAATTTATAAATTTAAAATTAGATTTTGAATTGTAAAGAGTTTAAATCTGTCCAATTTCTTAACGAAAGTTTTTATTTGCAAAAGTTTGTTGTTGAAAAATTAACATAAGAACAACTTAAAATCTGGTTGAGCTTTTTTCTTTTCCGTTTGTTTTCGTAAATAATCAAAAGAAAGGAAAGAGGTAAGGAAATTTTGACATAATTTGTGGAAAAAGGTCACGAGCTGGCCCTGGATCGGTCGGGTGTACTAAGGGTGATTTTTCAAAAAATTGTTTTTCACTCACTCTCTCTCTCTCTCTCTCTCTCTCTCACCCCACGCAACTTCCTATAAATATAGCTTTCCTAATTCCTAAAATCCCTAGCGTAATTAGTACATAAGCGTATAATTAGAAGGGGTAGTAGGATATGGTGCTCAAACATATTATAGGAGATTATAGGTACACCTAAACTTGCCACAGGTATATTGTTTATATCCCACTGTTTATCCACCAACTCACAGGTTTATTGTTTATATCCCACTGTTTATCCACCAACTCACAGGTTTATTGTTTATATCCCACTGTTTATCCACCAACTCACAGTTATATTGTTTATATCCCACTGTTTATCCACCAACTCACAGGTATATTGTTTATATCCCACTGTTTATCCATCAACTCACAGGTATATTGTTTATATCCCACTGTTTATCCATCAACTCGCCACAGATTATGTCTTCGATAACTATGCAGTCAAAGATGGGAATTTTTCACCTGAAAAATGGGCCAGTAACAAAAAGAACGTCTTTGTAAGAGGTGCTAAACAAAATGTACACTTTCTTATAAATATATTACGTTTTCATTTTGTATTTCAGCAATAGACCTACTTATATTTTCCTCTTAAAATTTGAGTGTGGCGATACGATGATTGCTGGATTGACTTGTAGACTTGAAAACCCATTTCCTCCCTTAGGATTTCTGGGGTTTAAATTAATGTTCCCATTAGATTATAAATCAAGACTATAAACACTTACTCAAGTAATGTAACTAAAATTAGGTAACGTGGTTTAATTGTCAAGTTCATAATCTAGATTGTCATTGATGGAGAGTTTGAGGTTCGACTGGCGGGTGTATCTACTGAGGGGAGGTTTTACTAAATGGTATTCCGTTCTCCCTCTACGTAAATGTGGTTATATTACATCTAAAACCCTACCCTCCTCATATCTTACACCATTATCGTAAAATGTATGCAACAGCTAAATCTTATCAGATCTTATCAGAATAATTTTTAGGGGTTACTTCAGGTTATAAGATAGAAAATCAGGATTTTCATTCTCGGTTCTGGATTAGTTTCCTTCAGGTTTTTTTTACTATCATGTAATGGCTACTCGGGGAACAAAAGTGAAGTGAGTAAAGTTGCCGTTTAGAGCGTCTCCCCCCCCCCCCCCNCCCCCCCCCTACCTCTATTTGAGGAAATGATTTCATCCTTGGCTTCCTGGAGACGCGAGTGAAATAAAGTGCAGCAATGCTCACAAAAAGTGGTACATGATCGTGTAAAGAAAGAGGGGGGTTGTGGGGATGGTGAGGAGGTAATCAAACCGTCGGGATGTGTTGGGACGTCAGTCCGGTAAACATTCACACAGAGCAGGACGTGTTATGAAACACACAACAGTGGTGACAGTAGCATGAAAACACGCTCCTTTCCCGGGACAGACGCAGGCTTCATACACTGGCCATGCTGTCATTCAGAAGTGGAGGAACCGGGGGAACGGGGATATGGCCCCCTCCCCGCCCCTTCCCGGAATAATAAATTTGATTCCCTCTCGATTTATTTCACTCCCCTCTAATATTCTCAAATGAAAGTCAGTCTTGCATCAAACTACAATCCTATTATTTTTAATTTGCCGAAGGAGGATCAGTCCAGATAACTCCTGGGGGCATCCAATTTTCATAAATGTGTTGGTACAAGGTCTCCAGCCACCTCTTTCTTTCTTTTTTTGCAAACTTCCACCTCTCCCCATACTCAAATAACAAATAAGATTCCCCCAGCACTGCTGTTAGTATTCGTTTGGGCCATTGCAAGATGGTTGCTNGGCTTCAAGATAAGAAAAACATATCGTCCGTCTTGATTTATTATTTCCTCTGTTTCTTTCCCTCTATGCAGAATGGATGTCATTAGTGATTATGAGCAAGGCCTGAACTATGCTGTTCTAAAAGTGATAAAAAAAATTGACCTCTAAAATGACCTAAAGAATCTAAAAAAAATTACTTCAAATTTACAAAATTATTACCTAAGTATTTATACAAAAACAAGTAATGAATGCATATAGTCCAGTACAAATACTCATTATTAGGCAATATGAGGGAAAAACGGAATATCAAGCTGAAAATTGGTGACCTGGCGGTCTAGGGGTAAAGTGTCAGACTTCTATGCTGGCGGCCGGGGTTCAATCCTTGGTCCCGGCACAGATTTATCTGATTACCAAACCCTTCCTTCACCTCTGACAAGACATCTTGGGAATGTGAGGAATGCCAGGCCTCCACCGTGGTTCGGATTCCACGTTAAACTGTAGGTCCTCCATTTCATCGCACAATCACCCTACCATTACACATTAGCGTAAGTGCGTATAACCCGAACGGGTAGTAAGACGCGGTGCTAATAATAATAATAATAATAATAATAATAATAATAATAAGCTGAAAATTAGTGTGTGTATAAAAATTATATCATGGAACACAAAACCATTGAGTCCCACATACTTCCAGTTGCGCTAAATCCGCTATGGCGGTTAATAGGCCGCCATTTTGAAATTTTGCTTTTTCAATGTTAGCGGCTGTATAAAAGAAGATAGATAGATGCTGTTTTGATTTTTAAAAAAAGGCATTTCATAATGTTGGCAAAGATACCATAGGAAGGTGTGAGCATTTTATATAATTATATTAATATACAGTCAGTTTAATGTTACACTATACTTAGTGTAAAGCTAAACAAATATTTTACGAAGCCATTTTTTATTATAAAGGATGGAATAGAAATATGTTTCATATAAAAGTTATAGATAACTAAAAATAAAGTATAAATACTTATAATTAGGAAAGTAATGAAGGGTGAGAAGTGTGTCTGAAGCGAAGAAAACAAATTCGGCTATGTCAATGGCTGTTTGAGCAAATTCTAGTTGGTAACAATTAGGGCATAACACGTAGCTTATTAAGTTTTTCTCTACTGAAGGTCGTCATAAATACAGAGTAACGTTATAAAAATTTAGAACGGCACTACTAACCAATTAAGGCTTCAACAAGAGCGTTATCTCGGCAGGTAGGAGGCCCCTCGGTGGTATAGCAATGCTTTGGCGGTGACGTCCTGCCGAGGTCCTCTCTTCAGGATCTCCCACTGTGTCCTCGCTTTTGTCTTACCCAACTTTGATTGTCTTTTTTCGGTTGCTACACACTTCTACACCACAAATGCCAGGGGAGGCCACTGCAAAGACAACAATTACGTTCAGCAGAGGATGTCCTTTCGTTGAAAATAAGCAATTCTTCTCTGAGTTTCTTTTCCTTCTTCAAAAGATTGAAAGCAGTCCGTTTTCCTTTCCTGAACATTGAAGAGATTTTCACATTCTGTTACTGCATGAATAAATATTTTAGTGATATCTTCTAGAGCCTTCTGAAGGTTCTGACTACTGAGTATTTTTCTTTGGCACGTTTGTGAACCTGTACCAAGCAAGCCGACATCTAAGGTATTGTCTGCAAGAGAAATTAGCAACACAATTAAGTATGTATTCTCTCCCACCACAACTGATCGTAATCCCTCGCGTGATATATTGACGGCTCTGTTTATGATCATGGTGTCTGCGTCAGCGGGCTCTTGAAATACTTGAATGCTGGTGGATCTGAGCTCAGCAGAAAGAAGATATATGAATCTCGACTGGTTTGGGGAATTAGAAAGGAATTCTTGCGGCAATGTAGCTACTACCGTTGTAAGACTCACAGCGCTCTCCACTGGTGTGCTCTTTGATCGTCTCATACGTTCAATATCTTTAGTACTGGTTCCAGAATTGTATACATCGAATACAATATTACTATTAGTTCCATAGTTATAAGTTACGAGATCGACGTACCAGCAACAAATTTGAGAGGAAGTAGCTAATTTGGTCCAAACTACTCCGTGAAGCAAATCACCCACCGTCTATAACGTAAATAGGACTTTGTGGTAAGCTTTCACTCAAAGGATAACTATTCACTAGCCCAGCAGCAAGAGAAGACTTAATTCCTTTTCGAATAGTTAGGGCATTGCAAAGAGCAGGGGGATGATGAGAAAGTTCATATTTCAAGCATAGCTCGAGTTCCTCTTCCGTTCTCACAACAAAAAATAATACGGTGGAAAAGCTAATTAGGATTAGCTACCAAATTCTGTCCATCTATCTTTACAGTTCTGCTCATGGCTGCCAGAATCTTTACTTTGTTTTTGTGCTGAAAGTGGGCCTGTATGAATGATTTTCCGACAGTAGCTTTCATTGAGGCACTGCCTACATTCACACCCACATCACAGTTCAGAGATGAATCCCCTATTACACCATTGCTCAATGAAACCAGGACTCCGGAAGAGCCTTTAAATGGAGAGTGCTACCTTAACCATTTCATAAATATATTTCTATCTGTATTATTCCGACTCTGGCGAGAATATATCAGCTCCACATACTGATCAGAATTTATCGAGGAAACGTCACAAAATAATTCTATTGCTTCTGTCACTTGCATGCATGCAGACATTGAATTCTTGAATTCAGCCAGCGAGACAAGGAGAAAGCTGTCACACCACGCCCATGGGTTAATCCTCATTGAACCTTCAGTGAGTGTTCTTTCAACTGCTTCAAATGTTTTGAAGGTACACATGGGCTGATTTGGCGTAGTGAATATGACCCGCCGCATGCAAAGTGAGGGCATACCCCGTTACTGCATGCACTAATGACAAGTTCTCTCTGCACTTATGAACAAACGCATTATTTGAACTTGTTTAAAGTATTGAGTCCACAGTGTTGCAGTGCAGCTATTAATAGATTCCTCTTTTAGTCTTTTTTCTAGCAGATATATGATGAAAACTACTGAAAGATATGTCACAGCACTTGCAATTGAGTTTTTATTACACAACAGATCTTCAAATTGTTGTCGTATGTCAGCTATTTCTTGTGAACCAATAAGATTTTCTTCTAAGAGTGTATATAATAAAATTGTAGCTATATACAGCTGTGTTAGGGAGTGGGCTCGCACGGCCCTGGAATGAGCATGCCCTGTGATCATATATTTTACAGTATTTCTAGCATACACTTGCTCCCATAATTCTTCAATGCCACTACCTTCCATGAGATAATCAACAGCTTCCAAATAAGACATTAAAAGGCGGAAACTACCTAGGCAAATCGCAATATGGTTCAGAGGATTATCCTTAGATGCAGAAGACACAATATCCAGAGCTTTATTGTACAATGATTGGTCAAAAGTAACCACGTACAAATTTTGGTTCTGCTTCTTACACTCCTCAGTGGCATATGGAAGACAAGTGTAGATCGTCGACAGATTAGTAGAAGCCAAGTTAGCAAAGGGCAGAGGAAGCACCGCTGAAGTCGAATAGGGGCAAGGGTCATTCTCCATTGACGCCTCCATGAATCTTCCCCAAGAAGGATAGGAAACGGCACTGCATAAAGGTCCTGTTATTGTTTAGTCCACATTTATTTTTAAAGTCATATGGGATTGTCTTCAAAGTTCCAAAGTCCCCTTCTTCAGTAGTAGTCAAACATACTATTGGTCGAGGAATCACAGGTGCAGGATGTACTTGAGATGCTGGCGTTACAGACTTGATACCTCCCATAGCATGAAAAATGCCGTGTCCGTCCTTTGTGGATACGTTGTGTTCATCGTTGTCTAAAACAAACTGCACAAATGCGCTTTCTCCCACGTTTTCTGGCACAAACACAGTAACAGATGACTCATACTTTATAATCTCCCCGTAGCCTACACTGACACCGATACTGGTGAGTATATCAATTAAGGTGCAAGATCCATCTTTCCTGTGCAGTAAAACACCATTACCAACCTGTAATGGTCTAGCTGCAGCAATGATCCAATTGGCAACTGCAATTCATTTTCTGGGAGCACATTCTTTTCCTCTTTTCGGCCTCATCACTTCTCGAAAAAAACTATGCAGATTTTCTTGTATCATTTCGCATCCTCCCTCAGCCATCACCTCGGTGCTTGGGTATGTGTCGCAATCGTACCAGCTTGAGCAATTCTCCTCTCTGATAGTAATTGTGGCTGCCTCAACAACTCTCTTTCTTTCATTCCTTTGGCTTTTGAGACGGTCTCCGTACCACTTATCATTCAAAATACGGAAACAAATGACTAAACCTCGTTTTCCACCTGAGGGAAAGAAAACGACAGAATCTCCGTAGTGATCTTCTAAATTTTTTCATGCGTTTACCTGTGTAGCTTTTATTATATGGTGAAATCTTTTTTAATTGTTCTAATAGATCGTCCAAATAATGCTGACAGTCTTCTTGGCTTTCTAGGTACTCACACAATTTGGCGGATCCCTCTGATTTAGTTGCATCTAGTACATTAGTGTTGGTTTGCACACCTTTGGTACATGGGGGTACAGATCCAAGCCTACTAAATAGAGGATAGCAAACAGCAACTAGATCTATTACAGCGTTTATTCTTGAAATAACCCTTTGTCCCCAATCATCAGCTCGTTTTGCGCTGAACGCTGCTGTGTTCTTCTTTAACTCCAAAGTCGTATCCTCTCTGGCTACTAGTTTTCGATTGGGTTGCTTCTTATTAAAAACCGCGAGTTTCCCACTAAACAAACACTCTTGTCTTGTAGTTATAGCTTTAATCCAATCTTCTAAGATACTAGCTAGATTTTTCCTCCTGGTACGTGTTTTTTCACCCTTCGAGTGTAACCCTTTCTACGATTCTCGTGGAGCTTCACTGATTCTTTTCCTACAAGTCGATTGATTAAAAATTCCATCTTTTTGCAGCAATTTAATTCTCCTAATATTTTCTAGACCAACTTTCACTTGTCACCCGTTTTGAATTTACTCTTGCAAATAACACACAATTCACATTCCATTGTAACGTATTCAATATAAAATCACACACAGATTAATAACACGCACGACAATCCGAACACCCGAACAGCTAGCGGAAAACGTATTTTAATATAAAGAAAACAAAACTGCAACACCTGCTTCTTGTTTTTAAGTAACGCGCCCAAACTTGCACGTGTTCACTGACCGCCAAACGAACATAGTACTAGGAACAGGCCACGTTTTGTAAGGTTGCCTCGCACGCGTGGTATTGTTCCATATTGTGGTATCCATGTAGGGTTCTCATTTACAACGATACCAATGTACCAAGGAGGATTTCTATGTAAGTTTTATCCCTCCACAACTTTTGTCTTAAACATTTTTTGGTCCTGTCGCTCTTAATAATAAAAAAAACCTCTACTTAACCAAATTTTTGTCTTCTTCTCGGTACCATACTATAGTAAACAGCCTGTGCAGTGCGATAAAAATATGTTATGAATATAATATTTACTATTCGTGTCATCAATTATGTAATTAGTTTTTCTATGCAAATTTTATCTCTCTATCTTATTTTTTCAGCCACTAGACTCGAAAAAGTAAAAATTCCAATATGGCATCCTCTTTTCCCCAAATATGGATTTAGCCTAGCCAGTATTTTTTTGGGACTCAACGGATTATTATTCCATGATTCTAGTTATATAAGCTCACACATTTTCAGCTTGATATTCCGTTTTACCACCTTAATACTTAATTCTGTACTAAATCAATCAAACGCATACTTTACAAACTAAGGAAACTAAAAAGTATACATGCAAACAATTAAAAGCCTTTAACAACCAAACTTTTGCATTCTGATTATTAAATAATATTGATATACGAATGTCTGCCTCAGAAGTAATAACTGCCCCCTTCTAACGCAACCCTCTCCACTTGTTGCAGTGTATCAACAGGATTGCGTATTTTACATACAAAGAGGATACAATGTTCATTGGCTACCATATATTCTCATCCCGACAACAGTGCGATTAAAAACATTGTATTTGAGTCCTTGTGCATTTTTTAAATATCGATAGTACAAGTTTAGCCAAGTTTGAAATACCCAAAAAGCTTGTAAAGCTAATTAAGGTATGTTTGACTGATACTCATGGCAGGTTACTTATCAGAAACTTTCGAAATACATAATGTGATGAAGCAAGAAAATGCACTTCCCCCATTACTTTTTAATCGAACCTTTGAGTATGCTAATAGCGTAATACAAGAGAATAGGTCAGGATTTACATTAAACAGTGCAATGCAGCTATTAAGATACACATATGATTTAACTTTGTTGGACAGTAGTAAGAAGCTTTTGTAAGAAATTTAGAACTTTTTAGCGGTTAGTAAGGAAATAGGTTTAGAAGTGAACTCTGAAAAGATTAAGTATATGATCATACAGAAAACAAACATTGGGATCGATAATTTAGAGATTACTACGAACAGAATATCATTTGACAGCGTTATTGAATTTAAATATTTAGTAACAATTTTAACTAACAATAACGGAATTATATTGAAAATTAGGAAAAGAATACTGTCGGGAAATGCATACTATTACTCTGTCAGTAAGTTGTTGACATCTCGCCTGATGTCCAGGAATGTAAAACTCAGAATATACGAAACAATAATTATACTGACTGTTCTCTAAGGGTGTGAGACATGGTATTTTAGCTTACATGACGAAAACAAATTTAGGGTTTTCGAAAACAATGCCCTTAGATAGATATTTAGTGCAAAATGGGATGAGGCTACTGGGGAGTGGAGGAGGCTGCATAATGACGAGTCACATACCCTGTACTCATCACAAGACAGTGTTATGAAAATCAAGTCTCGTAGATTACGGTGGGCAGGGTATGCAGAACGAATGGGATATTCTATAACCTTGTTCAGGATATTGACTGACAAACCCAGTGGGAAGACCTACACGTAAATGGAAAGATAACTTTAGAATGGACCTGAAAGAGATAGGATGTAATGAGATGGACTGGATAGAACTAGCTCAAGAGAGGTATAGGGTGTAATGAGGTGTACTGGATAGAACTAGCTCAAGAGAGGTATAGGGTATAATGAGGTGGACTGGATAGAACTAGCTCAAGATAGGGATAGGGTGTAATGAGGGGGACTGGATTGAACTAGCTCAAGAGAGGTTTAGGGTGTTATAATGTGGACAGGGTAAAACTAACTGAAGATAGGGATAGAGTGTAATGAGGGGGACTGGATATAGACTAACTAGCTCAAGCTAGAGATAGGTGACTTACTTTTGTAAGTGAGGCAATGACCTTTCCAGTTCCTGATTCCAAATAGTAAGTTAGTAATACTTCCATACAACGTTTTAAATAAAGAGCCTTCTGCTAGCTTCACTTACCTACACTCCTAATTTAGATATACTATATTTTCTTACATTTTAAATGCAACCTAAACAACCTTGATGTGTCATCAGTAATTTTAAAAGAAAATTAAATTCATATTTGTAAATATACATTTTATTTATTTTATGTTTTTTTTCTAGATGAATGGTGACAAAACTATTTGAGGAAGTTTGATTCTAAGAAATAAATATAAGAAGTAGAATATGCACAAAAAAATGAATCAAAAGTAGAGTGGAGAAACGATCGGTAATCGTGGGATAGTTTATAAGTTTAAATCGGATCCTACAAATGGTTAGTGACCGCTAGACCACAAGAAAACATTACAGAAGCGTTTACCGATGAATCTTACACAAATCTTTCAAAAGATAACTTTTTGTCTCCAAATTAGTTATTAAAGATGACTGTTAATTCTAAATTGTACCTAATAGGATGATTAACCTCAAATGTTAGCTGAATAGAAATAAAACATTCAAAAAATAATTAATCTTTATTAATCGTCATTCGTTTAGCGACTAATCTTTGACAAAGTGTCTAAAAAATAAAAAATACGTTTGTAGTTGAATTAATTTTTAATCTAATCTTTGCGTGAAATAAGACGTTTTGGCATGAATTTGAACCAAATATGCTAAATAAAAACTTTCGCCTTCTTCTAGTTCCAAATCTTACCGTTTGGTATAATAAGATGATTTGCAACAAAATTTAAATACAATAATTTCTGAATAAACCAAAATAGATCATTCAAAAGAGTTTATCAATGATTATTATCAAAATCCGTCGAAACAAAACTTACTCGACAACTAGAAAGTTATTATATCTACTTTCACGATGACCTGGTGGTCTAGGGGTAAGGTATCAGACTTCTGTGCTTAGGATCCGGGGTTCAATCCTCGGTCCCGGCATAAATTTATCTGATTTCCAAACCCTTCCTTCACCTCTGACAAGACATCTTGGGAATGTGGAGAATGCCAGGCCTCCACCGTGGTTCGGATTCCACGTTAAACTGTAGGTCCTTCATTTCATCTCACAATCACCCTACCATTTCACATTAGCGTAAGTGCGTATAACCCGAACGGGTAGTAAGACGCGGTGCTAATAATAATAATAATAATAATAATAATAATAATAAATGTATAATAATAATAATAATAATTCATCCAAAAGGTCATTTCTTAGCAAATTGGACTATAACCACGGTCGGAGATGCAGTCTAGACGACTTCAGGAAGATGAATACTGGGCGTGTTCTCAGGTGTGTTCAGGTGTGATTAGGGGAGACGAGGGACCAATGCTAGCCATACTCGTGGCATCCCCCCCTCCCCCAAGATAGGCGATCAAGGGGAGGGAAGATTGATGGGTGCATTTCTAACCCCTCGCTCAGTACCAGTCGCCAGCGTCGAGACATCCGCTCCCAGAAGGATCAGTCCAATGGCGTGTACGGAATTATTTTTAGGGGGGTGGAGGGGGGAGTTTGATGTTTTGCTGAAAATTGTATTTATATGGAGGTATATATGTTGCACCACAATAATGAAACTGCCCGTTTCATAAATAGGTAAAAAAAATTATCAGAAAATTTGAATACCGTAATTCTTTGTTTTTCAGATATGATTCTTTTACTTCCATGCAAAATTTTAATTTTCTACCAAAGTGAAAAGAAGTGTTTTATATTAGTTGTATAAATTTCAAGCTTTCCCATATCCTAATATTACTGTTTGAAAATCCTTATGTTTATACATCATTTGGCTATCTGGCCGAATTTAAAGTTTATACTATATCAACATCAACAAAATGTACCTATTTGGGAGATTTAGACCCTTTAATTTTTCGGGAGAAATTGGGAAACTCCAAATTTTCAGTATTTTATTAAATTTCTAGGTAGTTTTTTTTCTTATAATTTTCCAGAATTTTGTTTTAAAATTAAAACATTTCATACATGTTTAATTATATAGAGTAGTTCCTTTAGCTTCCTGCTAAGTTTCAATTTCTACCACAGTAAAATAAGCTTATTTTTCTAAAAGTTTTGGAAATCTATATCTCTTTACCCAATTTCAGTGAACCTTGTTTATAGATTTAAAATTTTAAGACTTTCTTGAGGTTCTGGGCTGGTTTCTCTAGCTCCTCGTCAAATATGAAGTACTTATGCCACTGGCTGGTGGTTGCTAATATTAGTTTTGGCATCGGCCGTTTCCCGAACACCATTCTGGGATTTAAAATTGTTAGACTGTTCTAGAAAGCTGAGATTAATGGCCAGAAGGCTCAACATGTATGCATAATATTTCAATTTTATACCATAACAAACAGTTTTTTTAACTAATTTAGGAAATTTTTAGGGGGAGTCAAACCTTCCTCCCTCCCTCAATTTTCCGGTTCTTTATTTTAAAATCAAACAAGTTAATAATCTTATTTCTTTTTGGAGTGGTTCAAGTACCCCCCCCCCTTTCCTGTTTAGAGCTCCACGCACCGTACCTATTTCCCTGAGATAGGCCTACACTTTTTAAATTTTAGATTTACAGAAATTTCTGGTTGTTTGAAGTGGTTCATATAAATGCCTGCCTCATTTCATTTTCTTAACCTTCTCTCATAAAACCAACTCCTACAAAGATATCTCAAATTTTAAGACTTATTTGTTGTTTTGAAGGGGTTCCTTTATCTGCCAAATTTTAAATTTCCACCTCACTTATAAAGTTTTCTCTATTTATAACCCCCATTTCACAGAGATACATTTTGAAATTTCCAATTTTTATACTTTTATGGTCTATAGGCCTATGGGCAATATCTTTACTTGCACGCCAAATATCAGCATTCCAGCACATCTAGAAGGAGCTAATATTTTTCTGGACACACACACACACACTTTCTGTTTTATATGAATAAATAGTAATCCCCCGAAAACTTACGTTAAATAAATTATATTGCTATTTTGATATTGTCTTAAAAGTAGAAAAATAAAATGAGGAAATGTTTATTATGTTTACTGATTTAAAAAAAAAGTGTTTTATTTCATTGAGCTTTATTGGACAAAGTATCATACAGTCCCATATTCATTAGTAGGGCCTTCTTATTTGATAGCTATAAAAGCTACTCAATATAGGGTAATTCATGTGTTCATACGTCAAGTCATATAATATACAGCTGTTACTTTTGATGGATATTATCCATACCAATAGAATAACCCTGACAATATAGTAAAATTTCAACAATGTTGACAGCAAAAAAGGTCTGTATTTTCTAAAAGGCACTTCATATGAAAATGCGATTATATTACCCTTTTTTACTTTTTGCACCGTGTTTTACTGCCCGTTTTGCTTATAGGATTATGTATTAGTTACGCTAATAGTTTTAAGGGTGAGGAAGTCTATATTTAGAGAAAGTGTACCCACATTTGCGTAGAGGGAGAGTGAAAAACCATTTAGGAAAACTACCCTCAATACACCCGAACGAGATTTGAACCTCGATCTACCCGTCATCGATATTCTAGTCCTTCCGCCAAGGAGGGGCTCTAATTAGTTGGTACTATGTCACGTGATTAAGTATACGCAGTCAAATAAAATATAATAAAATATTTTAAAGACTTAAAAGAGAATTTAAGGTGATATGTAACTACGTAGTGTATAGACTGGGCTTCCACCTATAGTTTATTGATATTATACACTGAATTATTATATTATTAGCACCGCGTCTTACTACTACCCGTTCGGGTTATACGCACTTACGCTAATGTGAAATGGTAGGGTGATTGTGAGATGAAATGGAGGACCTACAGTTTAACATTCACAAGATGTCTTGTCAGAGGTGAAGGAAGGGTTTGGTAATAAGATAAATATTTGCCGGGACCGAGGATTGAACCCCAGCCGCCAGCATAGAAGTCTGACACCTTACCCCTAGACTGCCAGGTCACCGTGAAGTTTTATAGTTTTTCTATTTCTATATAATTTATTTCTTTAAAAAAAATGCATCCACTTTTTGCTACAGCCATTTTGTCACTCATCGAGCGTCTTTGGAAAGAAAGTGTCACCATGGTTTATAAACAAACACAAACCTATTTATATTTCAGCAAGACACTTTATGATGACTTCCTTCATGATCACGTTTTTTATAATACTCTTGGCAAGAGAGACGGACCACTTCTTCTTCTTCTTTGAAGCAGTCATTGAGGTTACATTGCGCGGTACATAGTGTCACAAACACTCCATTCATCTTATTTTATGTAGAATAAGATTAAATAAATGATTGGATGATGTGTCTTAATACCCCATTCGGGTTACACACATAGTAGGCTATGTGTGGAGAATTAGGACTTTTACATGGTAAATTATGTTTACCTGCATTTGTGTGGAATGAGAGGGAAAAAAACATTTAGGAAAAAAACCACTCTCAATACAGCTGACCAGGATTCAAATCCCGATCTCCCCGTCTTCATCAGGCCAGCCCATTGTGAGGGTGACGCTCAATATATTCAAAATATGTATGTGAATTGGTGACCTGGTGGTCTAGGGGTAAGGTGTCAGACTTCTATGCTGGCGGCCGGGGTTCAATCCTCGGTCCTGGCAAAGATTTATCTGATTACAAACCCTTCCTTCACCTCTGACAAGACATATTGTGAATGTGGGGAATGCCAGGCCTCCACCGTGGTTCGGATTCCACGTTAAACTGTAGGTCCTTCATTTCATCTCACAATCACCCTACCATTACACATTAGCGTAAGTGCTTATAACCCGAACGGGTAGTAAGACGCGGTGCTAATAATAATAATAATAATAATAATAATAATGTATGTGAATTAAATAAATACAGTAAAATCCCATTAGATCTATTATGTATATATATATATGTTTTATGTATGTATGTGTTTGAAATAAATAAAGTAAAACCCCAAAATATCTAACCCCAGTAGTCCGAAAATTCGGATAGTCCGAATACACTTTTCAAAAAGTGGCGAGAGAAAAAAAAAGTTAAATAAAATATATTTTATTAGTTGACAACTTAACCGGTATCATAGTGTCGTTAACAGTGCAAATGGCTACGGGATTAGGAGTCCTAAGTTCGATCTCCGACTGGTACCGTGGGTATCTTTCCCTAAAGAGGAACTACCCCAATTGTCACCAAAGTTTGGTTAATTAGGTATAAGTTAGGTTGTGTTTCCTTCCATTGATCCCAAGCCCTCATACAATCACCGACATCACATCGGGACATGTAAAGAGATTCCAAGGAAAGGATGTAGTACGATTAGTACATTCGGGCGTCCCCAGAGGCACGGTAAATCAGTACAGATTAATCTTCCCACAAAGTGACCTACAAATGATATAGCTTAGGCACGCTATATATAGCTAACAAGCTCAAGAGAATTGTAAGAAACGGCGATATATGTTAAATATTTACATGTTGCAGTCAACATTATGTTTTTTCCTTTGATTGGAAATAAGTACAGTACACATTACGTGCTATACATCAGTTAAATAAATGAAAATTTGGCTAAAATCATTCAACTATAATTTAAAATTCGGGAAAATACTGTATCCCTGCATGCTCCCATTTAATCTGAATTTTCGCTAACCCGAACAAGCTACGATCCTAACTACAGTAGCTTCTTTGGTGCTGACTGACAGCTCACAGCTGACTTCTGACAGTCAACATTTAGGTATACACCGTACCTAAATTTTGACCGTCAGAAGTGACAACTGCTTAACACATGTTTTTGCAGATCATATGTTTCGGCATAGGGATAAATAATTTGGTCTGGTAACTTTTCAAAGGTGTTGGCTGTCATCTTTGATCTATCAGTCAGCACCAAATAAGCCATGGGGCTACTGTAGCTCGGATTGGTTCTAGTGTATACAAATAAGTCATTTTCGTTTGAATTCATATCGAACAGTTACTTTCATATATTTGAAAGCACACTGCCTCTTGTGAGTTGTGGATGTAATTTATGAAACAGTAACCAAATTGTAAATGCGCGATTAATATTTAATATACTATAACTTTCCAACGAAAGTTTAAAATAAATGTAATTTTGTTCAGTTGGTGTTCGCTGTTCTTGTAGTGTTTCAATGGATCGTTACTTGGAAGGAGAACGCTTCTTTTTTTTAAATCACTTCCTGAATAAACTTGCTTGGGAAAACAAAATGTAATACGAGATTCTTACCAGACCCACCCAAAGATTATTATCCTAACGCGAGTTTAAAGGGTGGTACGTGTTTTGGAGGCATTCATGACTTCCAAGAATTCTGAATCGACATTAGGTTTGGCCATAGGAACTGTCATAGTGGCTAAAGCTATGGCTACATGATCCGCGCCGCAGCGCACCTAAAGTGAATTTATTTACAGTAACATCGCGTAGGATTTTTAACTAATTCACTTTATTAAACCAAGCACAAGATTATTGTAACTAAAAATGATTTATTTTTTTTGACACCTTACCCCTAGACCGCCAGGTCACCGAAAATAATATAAACTACTGACTATTCTTCGGGGTAAAGGGACTGCAACACACCGATGTAAAATGTATAATATTGTTCAGAATTTCGAGAGAAAGCTACTTTGAACATTAACTTACATTCAGTGTTCGATGATTGTTCATTCATGAGGATTGTGTTTGTAACTGGGGTAGCCCGGCGACTAAGGTCCATTAACATGGAGTACCACTTTCGAATTTTTAATTTTTTTTCGATGCCAACATTTTGTAACAGTTTTGTACCGCTTTGTACCATGTATACAAAGTTTTTTACCTCTTGAGTAATTATCATAACAATAGGGTCACTCAATTATCGTAAGAAATTAAAGTGAGGATTATTCCAAATATCTTAAAGGGGCATTCAAATTTGAAAGATTTCTAGGTGAGAAACACTTAAAATGGCTTAGGCCTATAATGTAATCTATTATTTAAGAAAATCAAAGCGGACTACTCATAGCTTCTCGAGTGATAAAATTTAAAAATAATTTCTGAAGGGGGGCCACTTTAAATGTTTATAAAACCTATCTGATTTTAAAAAAATGAAGAGGAAGACTACTGTTTAAAACATACATGATATCAAATATGAATGAGAAACTATTAAATGGCTTTAAACAGGAATTTAACATTGTAAGTAACTATGTTATTTATAATTATAACCCCCCTATGAAAACTATCTCGATCCGCCTCTGAGGTAATATATTAATTAAATTAGACTTTATAAACCTTGATTAATCTGTCGAGACATTATACGCGATTCAAATGTATGCTACAAAGCTGTACAGAACTAATACAAAACGTTGCCATTGACATAAGTTCAAAATTCTAAAGATATAGGCCTCCCTTAATGTGGAGGGGCCATTTTGATATGCTAATTACTCAAAATAGGTGGGAGACCAAGACCTTTTGCTTATGATACAAAACGATAAGAAAATAGTACAAAATGTTGGCATCGAAAAAAAAACCGTTCTAAATTCTAAAGATGTAAACGTTTCTTAATTGGAGTGGCCATTTTGATGATTATTATTCAAAATGGGTGAAGGTACAAAACGATAAGAAAATAGTACAAAACGTTGCCATTGACATAAGTTCAAAATTCTAAAGATATAGTCCTCCCTTAATGTGGAGGGGCCATTTTGATATGCTAATTACTCAGAATAGGTGAGAGAACAAGACCTTTTGTTTATGATACAAAACGATAAGAAAATAGTACAAAATGTTGGCATTGAAAAAAAAAGTTCAAAATTCTAAAGATGTAAACGTTTCTTAATTGGAGTGGCCATTTTGATGATTATTATTCAAAATGGGTGAAGGTACAAAACGATATAAAACTAGTACGAAACGTTGGCATAAAAAAAATAATTAAAAATTCGAAAGTGGTACTCCAAGTTGATGGAGCTCGGTGATTAGCATGTTGACTTTCCAATGACCAATCACGGACGTGTCGTAAGCCGGTTAGCAAACCGTAGCAGTGTGAGCGGACCGACATTGAAATACGTTATACGTTGAAGCTCAAGCTACTAGCTGGTAATTTAAGTTTTACTCGCGTAACTTTCGAGTTTTTATTTGTTCATTTCCATGAGGGAAAGTCCTAAGGGTACATCCCATCCTCAAACAACCACCAACATCTTCTAACAGCCCTAGGACACATTTAATGCTCCAAATTTTCATTGGGGTGTCCCTCCAGATCTTTTTTTTTTGTACCTCCCAAACTTTTCGTCCCACACCTTCAAGCCCTAGATCCCGGGATCGTGTGAGCTCCCCTCTGTCTTTAAGTGGGAGCGGCGGAGGAGACGAGGACGGTCGGACCGTGAGAAGCTCTCACCGCGGAGCCGGACAAAGAAGTGATTCATTACCGCCTTTCATCCGTCCTCTATGGCCACGCTACTTTGTCTCGGCCAGTGTCCGCTTTCAACCACCCTCTTCAGGACGTCGGCCACTTCCACTAGGCGCCCTCTGATGGCTCTTACACTCGAGAGGTCACATCAACAACAACAACAACAAAAAAACACATCGGAGATCATTTTCTGGTTGAGACAAGTACAGTCGCATCTTTCTGAAAGTGGGGTCATTTTTTGAGACTTATGACGTCTCTTTTTAAGTTTTGACAAAATGAAAATTTTGAGTGTTCGAAAACAAGGTGCTTATTAAGATATTTGGTTTAAAATGGGATGAAGCTGTTGTGGAGTAGTGGAGGTTACATGATGATGAGTTACATACCGTGTACTCATCACAAGACATTGCTAGGATAATTAAGTCTCGTAGATTACGGTGGGCAGAACATTCAGCACCAATGAGAGAATCTAGAACCTTGTTCAGGATACTGACTGGCAAACCTGATGGGAAGATATCTGTGGGAAGACTGGATAGAACTATCTCCAGATAGCGATAGGATGTAATAAGGTGGACTGGATAGAACTAGCTCAAGATAGGGATAGGGTGT
>CABFOW010003630.1:8526-21304 GCA_902141385.1 Timema californicum
CCCCCCCGCGAGTTGTTTGTTGAATGATGTCCAACTCTCGTTGATATGCTGATTATGTGCCGGGAATTTCGAGTCTCTTGGAATAACAATCAGTTAAGTGTTGTTTACAAAACCAATGCAGCCACACCGGTGGTCCCATGGACTAAGATGTCGATATCACACTAACTTTGCTGTCGGTGACAGGGAGGTCGAGGTTTCTAATCTCAGACGGGCACCCTGAGGGTGGTTTTCCACATGTGAGTTTCATTCATGGTTTACCGCTTGTAATATCCCACCATAGTTTTCCACATGTGACTTACCTTCATGGTTTTCCACATGTGATTTACCTTCATGGTTTTCCACGCGTGATATATTTTGATGGTTTTTCACACGTGATTTAATTTCACGATATTCCACATGTGATTTACCTTTATGGTTTTCCACATGTGATTTATTCTCACACTTTTCTACATGTAACTTACGACTTTTTTTTTTCATGTCCTTTAATTTATCCTATACAATCTCTACGGCCTATATTTAATGGTTAGTAACGTTCTAATATTTTTAATCGTTATGCCAAAGCAAGTTTATCATCAAGATATGTTACTATTAAAATAAAATGCCTTCACTAAAAGAAACTTGTGAAAGCCCACCTTTGAGGCCAGGTGGCTAAAAGGATGAACTTCTAACTTTGGGGGCCCCTGTTCGATCTCAAGTAGTGCCTTTTTATTTATTTTATTTGGGGTATTTAACGTGCTCATTCTGAACCGACTGATTATATCAGTACACGAGAGTTTCTATGAGCGAGAGCGGAAGAGATTACCATTTTTGCCAGAAAAGGTGTTTTCACATAGCTTCCAGGGTTTTTATAGATTCCACAGTCAACATGGGACCGAAGGCTTTACTTACACTCCGATGGAAGTTGTGCTGCAGATTTTTTTTCTCTCAAGATAAATTCGTCGACCCCAGTTGGGTTTGAACCCTCAAACATTGAGGCAGTGCCTAAGAGAATTTATTATTTGTGTCGGTGATTATATTATTAGAGCTAAAATTATTTCATATGCATTTGTATTCAAAATTTGACAGATGTGTGTCATAATAGTTGACGTATGGATATAAAATTGAAAGTTGCTTGAGTAGCTTTTATGACAATCTCTCTGTAGTAGAATTGGATCACGATGAAAAGAGCTTTATCGGACGAGAAAAAAGTTTCTAAATTTCCTTTCATTTATTCAAACATCAATCCATGTGCTCAACAGCCGTCACTTTTGACAGATTGTGTGGATATCTGTAGGAAAAACGTAAGACCTTTTGGTCAATTTTAACTATTATATATTTACTTTTTTTTAACACTCTAAGAGGTATTTTCCCCCCACATGTGGGAAAGGGGACTGAGGCTTCAGTCTTGTCTTGTCTGACTAGTCAGTGACGGGGAATTTACAGGGTAAGGGTTAACATATAGGCCGTGTGTACTTTTTTTTTTATTCCTCTAGATATTTTTTCAATTTTTCTCCATGAACGCGTGCACATTTCCTTTAAATTCTACCTTCCTCATTCATTCTCTATTCGTGTTAAAGTCCGGATAGCCTAAATGGGTAGTAAGACGTGGAGTATGGCAAAACAAATAGCCAGTTAGTTCTATGACAATCCGGATGGAGGTGTTTAGTTCTATGATAGATTTTTTGTAAGTTGTGTAGTAATGTACAGTATAATTTTTATAGGAAGAGCATCTTAGAGAAAAACAAAATATTTGTTTGAGGTCAACATTGATCGAATTTTTAATATATTGTAAATGTTTTTATAGGTATTTATAAATGTTGCAACCCATTCGTGAATTTGTCCGGATCATGAATCTGGCTAATTTCTGTTCATTCCTGGAACTGGCTTCTCCTGGGCAAATAATAGCCCAGTCTATGAAATGTGCAGCGTAATTCATAAACTAGCTATTTCATGAACTGTAAAGCTCCAATAGTTAGTCACTTCGTGAAATGGACCAGTTTTTGTCCGGTCCGTGAAATGGACAAGCGGTGAACAGGTTTGGTCTATGAAGTAATTTATCTTTTTGTATCTCTTTATAATTAAGTTATGTTGGATTAATGTAATATAATATCTTTAAAGAAATTTTCAGTTAAGCTTGTAATAGATAGTATAATACTTTCCAATTCAGGAAATGGGCTAGAGTTAATGCAGTTTTTGCCCAGTTTCTGAAATGGTCAAGAGAGGAAGCCCAATTTATGAAATGAGCAGTTTCACTATAGGGATATAGCGTACATATCAAAAGTGACAGCTGCATATCACATTATTTGACGTATGAATACGTGAAAGTAGTTATGGTAGCTTTTCTAGCCGTCGCCTCCCTATGAAAATTGGAATGTAGCCCTGAATTTATTTAAGATCACTTTTGTTACGAAGCACACTAATGTTAATTATTAATAAAAAATTTAGTCTTTATGACATTTTTCAATCATATAAACATGAAAAAGAATAATGAATGTCTCGCTGTAGCTCAAGCCGCAACACCTGCAGATTAGTCCAGACGACGCCAACAGCTCTTGTGCCGTTCTAGTCACAGCCTGAGATTTACTTTGCGCGGCTCGGCTAATATATTTGAACAACAACCTTTGTTGTGCAACGATCTCATTACTAGCTCGTCTTAGTGCCCCCCTCCCCCTTCCCTCTTCCCGCCTGAACGGTCGACAAGGCGTGACTCGTGGCTGATTGTTTTCACTAGAGCGAGACAAACTATTTACAAAACTACGTGCGTTGTCTGCATAGAAAGAGAATATATTTGGGAAAACAGCGATACCACTCCTGACGTGTAGTGCCTTACAATATGACAACTTTTAGACCAGTATTCCTTCACCTCTGACAAGACATCTTGTGAATGTGGGGAATGCCAAGCCTCCACCGTGGTTCGGATTCCACGTTAAACTGTAGGTCCTTCATTTCATCTCACAATCACCCTACCATTACACATTAGCGTAAGTGCGTATAACCCGAACGGGTAGTAAGACGCGGTAATAATAATAATAATAATAATAATAATAATAATCATTTAGACCAGTAGATCGGTTGCGTTCGTTTTAGTTGTAATCTTGCGCGAGTATTTGACTGCTCAAGCGGTGTTGCCAATTTAGCATTTCTGTCGATATAACTAGTGAATTTTACGGGTCTGAAACGACTAGTTTAAATTTTTTAGTGCTTAGTGACTAATCTGGTGACTGGCGATTTTCTTTAGATTTCTATCAAGTTCATTTTCATCATTTTAAATTTTAATGCTGTATTATTATTATTATTATTATTATTATTATTAGCACCGCGTCTTACCAACCGTTCGGGTTTTAAGCACTTACGCTAATGTGTAATGGTAGGGTGATTATGATATTAAATTGAGGACCTACAGTTTAACGTGGAATCCGAACCACAGTGGAGGCCTGGCATTCCCCACATTCACAAGTCTTGTCAGAGGTGAAGGAAGGGTTTGGTAATCAGATAAATCTGTGCCAGGACCGAGCATTGAGCCCCAGACCCCAGCACAGAAGTCCGACACCTTACCTCTAGACCACCAGGTCACCTACTTTAATGCTGCAGAATTGTGATTTTTGAGATACCAAACTGCAAGAACGCTTAATGCATTGCTTCGGTCTAGAAAAGAGCTCTAAACTATCTGTCATTCACAAATCACAATTCACAATAACATCGTTCCGGATCCGGAGATCCCCTCAGTCCACTGATGTATCTTACTTACATTCAGTTCAGATTAATGTATGCATTTTTGGTTTGGCGACAAATCTGATGACTTTTATTTTTTCGTTTAGCGACAATCTAGTGACTTTCTGGTACTAATCTAGCTACAACAATTATATGGTCGTTGGCAACACTGGTCACACTAGGTGCAAGTAACCACTTCCAGTCGAGTTGTCAAGACGTAATCCTCAGACAAGCAACAGTGTTGTTGACTCGCTTCAGTGGCCGCATGGTCTAAGGCGCTATTCTCGCAGTATAATAGACTGTTTATGATTGGGAGATCGAGGTCAGGTGTACCGATGTCTTTTCTAAATGATTTTCTAATCTCCCACCCCACAAATGCGGGTACGCACTATATAAATATAAACTTCCTAATCACTAACACCATTAGCGTAGTTAGTTTATAAGCTTATAACCCGAACGGGTATTAAGACGCGGTGCTAAAAATAAAGAAGTAAACCAGACGACGTTTAGTCCGTGTGCCTATTAAAACGTGTTAACGATTTATTAAATTACAAAACAAAGTTGATATATTATTTTTGTAGCTAAAAATATTTCTAATATATTAAAAATAGGCTACATATTTCGCAGTGTTTTCTAAGTAACATTCTAAATTAATATGGTGTGCATTGAAATAAAGTTTGGTAAATATGTGAAAGGAGGAAAAACTATATCATGAACAGAATATAATATATCAACAACTAGAGGGAAGGACGCATACCTTGAGGCGGCACGCCATAAAAAAAAGTTTCAGAATCGGAGGTAAAAAAAAGCCCATTTTACCTCTAAACTTATAGCTCATTTGTTTTTCTCATTATCACGTATAAATGAAAGTAGAAAAAAAAATTATTTACGAAAATGGTCTGAAACCTTCAAAAATATTTCCATTGTTTTAATCAACACTTTAGAATTTATGTTAATTTGTTTTTAATAAAGCCTCAGAAATTTAAAAAAGAATCAAACTTTGTTAATGTAATAATTAAAATATTTATAAAGGTCTTTAACAATGTTTGTTTTAGATATATCACTTGCCAATTTAAAAAAAAGTTTTTCAACAACAAATTTAAATGACCAAAAATTTTTTTTTTAAGTTTTAGGGGAAAGAGGTATTTTACCTGAAGCCACAAACAAAAGAGTATGACTGTGGAAATAAGATGAGTGAAATAATGTTAATATGTTAAAAGTTATAAAAAAAAAACCCACTTGATCCATAAATCTGGTTAAAGCCAGGTCCTGTATCCATCTTCAACTGTTAAATCGGCCAGCAAAGCCACCGAGAGTTTATATACAAGATTATGTTCAAAAGTATCGAAGTGTGGTTTTCTGCATCACTTGACAACAGAAAAATTGGAATGGGTTTAATATAATAACATGTTTATTTCATTTTAATTTGGTTGTTGTATTTAAAAAAAATAAGGTAAAACTGTTTCACTGGTCTCAATTCCACTTTTTTTTTTAAATGAGAATACATAAAAACCACTTCGGTGGCTGTATGGTATAAGGCGTCACCAACATGTTGGACTAGACTGCTTATGGCAGGGAAATCGGGCTTAAACTCTAGGTTGGGTGTACTGAGGGGGGTTTATCAAAACGATTTTCCACCACTCATCCATGCAAATGCGACTACACTTACTTTAAATTCAACTTTCCTCATCCTAAACTCATTATTACCTATGTGTATAGCCTGAGCCGGTATTAGTACGCTGGCGTGCAAACCGCACCAAGTGGAATGTGACGTCTCTTTCGAGTTGTATTACCTAAAATGTAAGGTTATATCCATGTGGTAAGACGGCTCTTAAGGTGGGATTGTAGGGGACGTGATAAGAGATAAGTGTTTTTGTAGTTTTCATAGCAAATTTTCTTTTGGGCAAAATATAACAATATATTTCTTCAGTAGAAAGATTAAGTTTAATTGTCAACCCATGGTAATCTCGACATTTGTTGAATATCTATCATGACTATAATAGCATTTGATGAGAAACTTTTTAAATCAAGATGAAAAGTTATTGAATTCCAGGATACCCTTGACAAATATTCAAGAACTGTTGATTTCAGTTTGTGAAGAAAATTTGTTTTTACTGAATACTTATTTGATTTGTTTTGCAAAAAAATCAAATTTGCTGTAAAAAAAACTACAAAAATACTGACCCTAACTCATAAGAGGTACATATTAAATCGCGTTTTTGAGTATATATAAATCGTATTGAAGAATAAATATTAATGTGTTCACTTTCTTAACTACCATCCCTACATACAGAGATACACTTCCTCTGGAATTCTTCCTTATTCATATCTACCCGGTAACGTGTCTGTCTACTGAGCTAAGTGTCCCAGGTTCAATTACTGGCATGGCCGAAACATTTATTATTACTATTACTATCACCGCGTCTTACTACCCGTTCGAGTTGTACGCACTTACGCTAATGTGTAATGGTAGGGTGATTGTGAGATGAAATGGAGGACCTACAGTTTAACGTGGAATCCGAACCACGGTGGAGGCCTGGCATTCCCCACATTCACAAGATGTCTTGTCAGAGGTGAAGGAAGGGTTGGGTAATCAGATAAATCTGTGCCGGGACCAAGGATTGAACCCCGAACCCTAGCACAGAAGTACCGACACCTTACCCCTAGACCGCCAGGTCACCTAAACATTTATTACTGGCTAAATGTGGGGTTATCCTTTCATATTGATGAATTAACGGTCGGGGGGCTGGGTGTTGTGTCGTAGTGATATAATCAGTTAGTTCTGAAAGTGCACGTTAAACTTCTCAAATAAAAAATAAAAAATCATATCCACTTCATCAGTGTACTTATGCGAATAGTTCGGATTGGAAATAAGACTCTGTAAATAATATCAAAGATTTTATAATATTCAAATACAAGAGAAAATGTTTCCAATAGTATTTTCCTTAACACCGAGTCTTACCACCCATTCGAGTTATACGCTTATGTACTAATTACGGTAATGGGTTAGGGTCGAAGAAGGTTGAATTTAGAATAAGTTTACCCACATTTGCGCGGAGAGAAAGAATGGTAGAATCGCAGTACACCCGACGGGGATTGAACCATCATCTCCTCGTCATCGGTAGTCTAGTCTATCGCGAAAGTAGAGCGTTAGACCATGCGGCCACCATAGAGGGTTTCAATTGTATTTTCTACACACCCGTTCGGGCTATCCACACATATCAAATTTATGTTCCTGCACCTTTTTACAAAATGTTTGTATTGGGATTAATCTTGTTTATAAGGCCGGTTGCACAATGCATAGAATATTATGTGTCAACACAAGATGATAACACAAAGATGTGTGTTCCATGTGTGAAGCTCCCTTAATTGCGTGTTTCCAAATGAAGCGAGTGCATATTGCATGTAACATATTCGTACAAAACAATAGCATATGACCACACACGTTTTTCACAAATCAGCCATCTGACTCGCTCCCATGTTTCATGGCACATTTTGCATTGAGCATGCGCTAACATCTTGTTTACTGGTCTGTTGAGTTGGAGAGAGGAGTATGTTGGTTTAATCTGAGGTTAGTTGATTGTTGGAGCTAATCTTGTCATTTTTGTCGTTGTTTAGTAGCAACATGCCGGTGTAAAAGTGGAAGAGAAACGATGTAGCCATACTTCCTGTAGACAAACATACAGTATTTGTGCAGTAGATGCCTGCATTGTACAATTCTAATCTTAAGGACTCTCATAACAGTTTCCAGCCATCGCTTTTTAAACAGTGAGTGAACCTAGATACTTCTATCCCTCTTCTTGATAAAGCATCACCAACCATTATTATCATCATCATCATCATCATCATCATTATTATTATTATTATTATTATTATTATTATTAGCAGCACCACGTCTTACTACCCGTTCGGGTTATACGCCCTTACGCTAATGTGTAATGGTAGGGTGATTGTGAGATGAAATGGAGGACCTACAGTTTAACGTGGAATCCGAACCACGGTGGAGGCCTGGCATTCCCCACATTCACAAGATGTCTTGTCAGAGGTGAAGGAAGGGTTGGGTAATCAGATAAATATGTGCCGGGACCGAGGATTGAACCCCGGACCCCAGCAGAGAAGTCCAACACCTTACCCTTAGACCACCAGGTCACCCCACCAACCATTCTCACAGCAACAAAGCTACTTACTCATCACTTTCCTTCATTTTTACGAACATCGAAAGTATGAGAGAAGAATATGTTGTATTGTTTTGTTCCATGAACAAAACTACCTTCACAAAAATTTGTTCTACGACAAAAAACATTTTAGTTCCATCGTGTGTTAACACATAGTGTTCGATTCGGTGTGCTTCCAGCCTAGCCGAACCTGTTAACCGGATAGACACGCACACGACCAGTTGGTCGGTGATTACGACCGACAAATGACGGGAAACATCGCCTGACCTGCCACGGTTCAACTTACCTTGTAATTTATCCAGACACGCGACTCGTTTAGCAATCAACAGGATAACACGATCATTATGTACTGTACCAGTCGGATAGAATCAACTCCACGCCCACAAATTGATATAAAAGGTTCCGTAACAAGACTGACGTCACACGTGTAAACAATTTATGAGATTGAGTCCCGGAAATGTTTTTATTTATTTGTTCACAGCGTCTTTTAGCTCGCCCAATTGGTATTATTTCCCCGCCTAGTCTTAGTACCTCTTTTGGTGGCGTAGTTGGCTAACGCGCTAGTCGTGTTGAGCTCAACCGCTGGGGACGGGGAGATCGAGTTTCGAATCTCGGTCGGGTGAACTGGGGGTGGTTTTTCTTAAATGGTTTTCCACTCTCCCTCCACGCAAATGCGGGTTCACTTCCTTTAATTCATCCTTCCCAATTCCTAATCCATTAGCGTAATTAGTACTTAAAGCGTATAACACGAACGGGTAGTAAGACGCGGTGCTAAATAATAATAATAATAATAATAAATTTGGTTATACGCATATACCTACTAATAACTCTAACAGATTAGCATCAAGGTAGGTAGAATTCCAGAGGAAATGTACCAGTATTTGCGTGGATGTAGGGTGGGAAACCATTTAAAGGAAAAACTCCGTCAGTACACCCGACTGGATTCGAAACCCGATCGCCCCGCCACCATCAATCCAATCCAACATGAGAGTGACGCGTTAGACCATGCGACCACCGATATGGGTACTAACCAAGCACTTTCTACTTAAGTCAACAACCCGAAAGTTGGTTTGATGAGATTTATATCAGTCCGGAGCTGGGCACGCACTCACCCCTTTATACTGGTTAGTACTGCCTGTACCATCTGGTGAAAATCTCATGTACTAGGGGAATTCATAAAGTGTGCTGATTCCTCGTTGCTTTCCACAGTGAATTTCTAGCAGCTAGCGCGAAAGGGCCTAACAACTTTGCCAGGAAAGGTATTTTCATATAACTTCCAGAATTATTTTACATGACACAATCGATATAAGACCGACGGCTTTATTTCCCCTCCGAAGGAAATTGTGCTACGAATGTTTAACGCTGAAGAAAAATTCACCAACCTCAACTGGATTTGAACCCACAAACATTGGGTCCTCAGACTAGAACTTAACCCCCTGACCACCGAAAACAACCCATCAAATCTACCCGTATATTTATTTTAGTGTAGGGATGAGAATGGTATTTTAAGGGAAACTGTGCCCAAATTTGCTTAAAGGCTGAGTGGGAAACCATTTAGGAAACACTTATTTAGAACTGACGTCCCTTTCCGCGTGCCCTAATTTAGCTACTTGTGGAATTTGCTGAATAGGAAAAAACTATTTTGCAGTGTTTAGATCAAAACTTTTGTTTTTGACAAAATAAATCAAATATTTTCTCCGCTAGAAACATTGTATTATAATGTGAAGAAAATTAAACTAACAGTTCTTAATATCTGTCCTGGGCATTAGATGAGAACATTTTCACATGAGAAACTTTTTAAATGATGAAAAAAAAGTTATCATCGAATTCCAGGACACTCTTGATTGATATTCAAGAACTGTTGAGGTCATAATGTAAAGAAAATTAAAACTCTTTGTTTCTACTGGGGAATTATTAAATTGTCCCAAAATAAGGTTTACTATAAAAACTTTAAATAACAGTTTCTAGCGTTCCCTACATACCCACCTTAAGTTACACAGGTATTCCTTTTAACACCTATTTATAGCAGCTCCGCATAAATGCTTGATAAGTTATTCACACTGTAATTTCTCCAAGCATCCGATATGAAATTAAAATAGTCAAGTATAATAAATCCTTTTTACAATGACTCATTATATAATTCTTTACTTAATAGATTTATTAAATATAATTTATATCCTTGAGTTTTTTAATGTTTGGTGCATTTCATCTTACTACCCATCCGGTCCATCTACATATCCACACTAGTGGTTTAGGGATGAGGTAGGTATATTTACAGAAAATGTATGCGTGAAATAAAAATAAAAAATCATTTAGGGAAAAGTACTTGCAGTACACCCAAACTGAATTGAGCCCCGGCCTGTTAATCACCACCAAACCAGACCAAATAAGCTTTACGTCTAGTCCACGTTCCCATTGATGCGGATTAAGGTATGCTAAACCTGTTTAAGGCAAGAACAGTTTGGTAAAAGTCAATTTCAAGCAGACAGTCTTGTAAGATTCATTTAAATATTCCAAAAATATGTGCGATACATTAATGCAATAATTTGGTGAAGTTCAATAGATATCAGGGTCCGGGGTTCAATCCTCGATCCCGGCACAGATTTATCTGATTACAAAACCCTTCCTTCAACTCTGACAAGACGTATATTAATCTCAACTTGTGAATGTGTGGAATGCCAGGCCTCCACCATGGTTCGGATTCCACGTCAAACTGTAGGTCCTCCATTTCATCTCACAATCACCCTACCATTAACACATTAGCGTAAGTGCGTGTAACCTGAACGGGTAGTAAGACGCGGTGCTAGTAGTAATAGTAATAAATATCAGTTACATAACAGTACTTAGAATAGACGGTAGAGGCCACGAGGCCGGTCCGCAGTAGTCTGTTGTGTCTATGACGTCAATGTGGCCCACTGCGCGCGCAGATGTATGCTCCCGACAATTCTTGTTGTTTTGATGCTCTAGTATTTGTTTACCTGTGTGTCATTTGATATTAATTAGTATTAGTAGAGCCTTGTTGTGTAGTTGCTAGGTGCAATAAACAGTCAAGAAACTCTATACAATCTGGGGTAAGATTTTATAGATTTCCAACAGAAACAAACACATTGCGAAAACAACGGGTACACGCTTGTGAAAGAACAGAACTGACAATCTTTGTGTGTCTAACGCTCGAGTTTGCTCTGATCACTTTAGTGAAACGGAAATTAGACGTGACTCGAGGGCGGGATTACTCAAATTGAAACCAAATTGTGTATTTAATTTTTTTTAAACGTTTGTGCCTCATTTTAAAATACAACTGTCACAGGTTCTTGCATTAGTTCGTAAGTAAATAAAATAGCTGATAAACGTGAAACCAAACAAACTTAAATTCACCCTTTCCAACCTTAAAACACAGAACTAGCCCAACACAATTAATAAGTGCACAAGAAACTGCTAACGAAAGGAAATAATGTTTTAAAGAACGAAAACAAAGACATTTTGACAGAGTTAGCCCACCACAGAGCTAGACATAGAATTCTCGATTAACCGAAAATCCAAAACAAATTGAATCCAGTTTTTCCACCTCCCAACATCTAATTATTTTAAGGGGTAAATGTACCACTTGGAATTCTGATGATGTATCAAAGGCAATAACGCTAAGATGAATATCCAATAAAGCGCTTAGATATGTAAAATACGTTTTGAAATATCCCCTTCCAAGTGAAACAATAATTACACGCCACCTCAGCGAATTTTCCACTAAGCCAGAATTTATATATGTAAGTTTAAATATTTTAAAAGCACAAGTAAAGGTTTTATTTTATTTTGAAAAAGACGTGGTGCTTTGTTTTGACGAGATCCTAGGACCAACACTCAACTGTCCACGTTTTAGTAATCCGAAGCTTAATTGGAAAATGGACCTTTATTAGAATGAAGTCTTTGAATTAAAATAATTCTCATAAAATACCAATCCACGGGAATAATAAGTGTGGTGGTGATAGGAAGAAGTCAAATAAACTAGCTAAACTTCAATGAGTTAAATTCAGTGAATTTATTCAATGCTACATTATTTAATTATATATTTTATTCTATATACTGCCTACATTATTGTGTCTGTTTTTTTAAGTTATAGTTATAAGAAATAGTCTTATTTGTATTTCTGTTGTGAAACTTTCTTTAACTACTTAAACATGCTTTTAATTGCGCAATTTTACTACAATGGCAATGTTATATGTATATTTTTAAATTATAATTATTCCACCCAACTTAAATAAAAAACCATTAAGAAGTGGTTAACATCGTCAAAACTGAAAGTGATGATCAGATTCCCATTTACTTTTAAACAAATGTTAGAAGAGATGAAGCTAGCAGGCAGTGTTATAGTAATAGACTAGCGTGGCCATTGGGCACCGTGTGACGTGTCAAAGGGGATGGTACTGGAAGGGTAGGGGGGATGCGTGTGGTCTCTACCATGTATTCTAAGTACCAGGAGTTACATATACACACAACTAACACTTGACTTTAATTTTGTTTACTGTCCCGCAAATATCTTACAATAGTATAAATTAGCCAACTATTCACGTGACATTGATTACAAGCAACATTCTTGACTTGTCAATCCAGAACTATTTCATTCGTTCTTTCAGTTAATACGAAACGAATTAATCAACAACAAAATTGTATCTTATATTTCTGTTTGTTGATCTACCTTATTGTATCTAGGGCTATAATAGAAATTGGTGGCTAGATTTTATTCAAGATGGATATTTAGATGTTGTATGGTCATATCTTAACACCAAGTCATAATTTTTATTCTAAATTTAAAACGAAGAATAGTTTATTGATTACCGATTTTTGACAGTTACAATTTAAATATATATATATATATATATATATATATATATATATATATATATATATATATATATATA
>CABFOW010003630.1:26519-71026 GCA_902141385.1 Timema californicum
GGGGGGGGGGGGGGGGGAAAGGGTCTAGTATAGTATAATTTTCTTCACATGGTGGTATCAACTGATCAATATGTCGTGATCATAGCAGCATTAGACGAGAAAAATTTTAAATGAAGAGAAAAATGTGTCATTTAATCCCAGATAGTCAAGAAATTTTGAGGTCACTATCTGAAGGAAATTAAGCTATGCTAGTACTGGAGCAATATTTTATTTATTTTGGCCAATAAAAAGTTGTTTAAACTGCGATAACACCGGTTTATTCTCGCATACCCTTCTATCCCACTAAGTATGGAAGAAGTATGTATTGACAGAACAGAGCAGTGTCCTGTATATACTTCATTCACGGTAGGAGTTTACCTCTGAAAGTTATTTTTTCTTACCAATATCCTACTATATAATAGATTTCTGGTAGGGAAAAAAGTCCTTTCCCAGGTAAACTCCTACTGTGAACGAACTTTAGCTCAACCGTACTGTAGTTCGTCTGTCTATTTGTTCCGTGATTACTACGGAATTAATTGACTAATTTTAAACGAAATTTGAAAGGGACGCTCTTTGAACTCAGGTAGATCGACGTATGAATATGTATGTTGTTAATTTTGATATGTATCGCGAAACTGATATATTAAACTATGTGAACAGCGGTATGATAACAATGTATTACCGACTACGATGGTGAATGGGGCTAATGCTCTAGATCTGGACCATTCGACCTTATCTTACATCTGATTTCCTGACCTGGGGACACCATTAAGGCGAATTCCATTATCACCAGATGGTAGAATGATATGTGAGAATGAGGAAAGGTGAAAAGCAGAGGGGACCTACAGTTTAACATGGGTTCCGAACCACGATGGTGACCTGGCATTCCACATATTCACAAAGCATGAAAGCTCACACTTTGTCAAAGGTGAAGGAAAGGTTTGTTGATCAGATAAATTTGTACCGGGGCCGGGATTTGAACCCCGGACCCCTAACACAGAAATCTGACACCTTACACCTAGACTACCGGGCCACCGTATTACCGAATATATTATCATTTGTTTACTGTCTTACTTGACCAACAAGGTTTATATTAACTTAAAATACAAGGATAAATTATAAGCAATATTTAAACTTGAAATCCATTCAAGAGAGATTTCAACTTGAAATCCATTTAAGTGATATTTTAACTTTAAATCCACTTAAGAGATATTTTAACTTTAAATCCACTTAAGAGATATTTCAACTTGAAATCCAATTAAGCGATATTTAAATTTGAAATCCATTTAAGGGATATTTTAACTTGAAATCTATTTAAGCGATATTTTAACTTGAAATCCATTTAAGAGATATTTTAACTTGAAATCCGTTTAAGAGATATTTTAACTTGAAATCCAGTTAAGAGATATTTCAACTTGATATCCATTTAAGCGATATTTCAACTTGAAATCCATTTAAGCGATATTTCAACTTGAAATCCATTTAAGAGATATTTTAACTTGAAATCCATTTAAGAGATATTTTAACTTGAAATCCGTTTAAGAGATATTTTAACTTGAAATCCATTTAAGAGATATTTCAACTTGATATCCATTTAAGCAATATTTCAACTTGAAATCCATTTAAGAGATATATCAACTTGAAATTAAAAGCGAAACCATAAGGCTATAATAGCGATAGTTACATTGTGGGAACGAGCTCTACCCTTCACAGAACTGCTAGTTATTAATAGTTCGTTTTAGAATCAACTGTTTTAGATCCACTTACAGTGGCGAATACAGATAAAATTAACAGGAGAGACATCATGATATAAATACTGTAATTATATTGCTTGCGTATAACCCGAACGGGTAGTAAGACGCGGTGCTTATAATAATAATTATATTGCTATCTTTCATCCTTTTAAAAAATGATATAGTTATACATGGACCATTTTAAAACAAATTTAAAAAAAATATAAATTTAAGTTGTAATAAGCGTTTGTCAATATTATAGTGAATCAATTATTCCAGTATAAATGATAAGGAACATAAAAATTAACGTTTTATATGTTTACACTTTACAATTTTATAAAGTGCCTTATTAAAAGTCACAAAATTTGTTTTATCAAATTCTATTACAAGTTTACATAAGCAATAATTGAAGTTTTTGATAATATTTTCTGTATAGAACAATTTTTTTTGTTTGTTTTTGTATCCAAAGGGAATTTAAATGATAGGTGTATATTCTCTGAAAAACGACACCGGGGGCACGTTCCCAGGTGCCCCTAACCTGAATCCACCACTGTCCACTTATGTGCTGTTATTAATGGAGAAAAATGACGTTTACAATCATAAAATATGTAATTTGCAATAACTTGCACAAATAAACTTAGAGTAATATGAGAGTGAGCGTAAGTTAAGGTCTGTATTTTTACTTTTTTTTTTGTATAGCAAAACACTTTTTGGGCCAAAATAAATAAGACATTTCTGCACTAGTTATATTTAATTAAATTTTCTACTATTAGGACCTAGGCATCTAGTTTTAGAATATTTATCACGGGCACGGCGGAATTTGATCAGGACTTTCTCCCCTAATTTGAAAAGTCAATGTTCAAATGTCTATTACAAATATTCAAGAACTGTTGATATTACAACGTGTACGAAATTAAATTTAATATATACACTAGAGCAAGGGTTTATTAGTTTGGCGAATAAGAGTTTTTTTTTCATAAAAACCACAAAAATACTGACTTTATGGTAGGACCTACTTGAAGATAAATACTTTCACACCTCTTCATTTCTTATTGGAACGGAAACTCTGAAGCTTCAAAACCGCTAAAACAATTAACTTAACACCGGGGTTGGCAAAAGGTCGATCACGCAGCCATTTTCAGTCGATTGCGTAAGAAAACTATGTCGTCATGAAAAGGCAATCTTACCTTGCATTTTCCACTATGGTACAGCTTGTAAGATAGAGCCATAGTGTAATCCATCAAGGTAAGATTGCTACCTTGCTTAGTTACAATATGTTACATCTTGTAAGATAGGGCCATAGTGTAATACGTCAAGGTAAGACTGCTACCATACTTGGTTCCACTATGGTACATCTTATAAGATAGGACCATAGTGTAATACGTCAAGGTAAGACTGCTACCTTACTTGGTTCCACTATGGTGCAGCTTGTAAGATAGGACCAGAGAGTAATCCATCAAGGTAAAAGTGCTGCCTTGCTTGGTTCCACTATGGTGCAGTTTGTAAGATAGGACCAGAGAGTAATCCATCAAGGTAAAACTGCTGTCTTGCTTGGTTCCACTATGGTGCAGTTTGTAAGATAGGACCATAGTGTAATACTTCAAGGTAAGACTGCTACCTTACTTGGTTCCACTATGGTTTAGGTTGTAAGATAGGGCCATAGTGTAATATGTCAAGGTAAGACTGCTACCTTACTTGGTTCCACTATGGTGCAGGTTGTAAGATAGGGCCATAGTGTAATACTTCAAGGTAAGACTGCTACCTTACTTGGTTCTACTATGGTGCAGATTGTAAGATAGGGTCATAGTGTAATCAGTCAAGGTAAGACTTCTTGCTACCTTTCAGGGTAAACGGAGTGTACATTTTATTTATTTTATGTATTTTCTAAAAAGGCAAGGGCATAAGTATAAGGAGGAAATATTGAATCTAAGGAATAAATATAAGATGTATAGAAAAAAAAGGAGAGTGGAGAAACTAAGTGTGATCGTGGGACCTTTAATAAATGTCATAGTCGATCGGGACCAAAAAATAAGGTTGCTGACCCCTGTCTTAAAATGTTATATGGTGACCTTATTAAAAATTACTTTATTTGTTCAAGAAAGGCTAGTTGTATATTGCTAAGCATTTTATTTGATCTCATAGCTGTCACATTTTGTTTTAAGTAATTGAAAATTAGCTAATTTCATATTTTCTAGATACTTTTGAATTAATAAAATTTAACATTATAAGTTAGTAATCCTATATGGATTTGTTGATAACATTCACATTCATTTTGACCGTGAATTATATTTTTAAATAACAAACCTCTTCCTAAATGACGCGAAATTTTTCTATGTTTGCAATGCGTATCAGCGTTTGAACATGCGGCCCCTTAAAAGCAATAATTCCAAACATGAAGGAACATTCCAAAAAAATTAATTTGCATGGCTGGAGAGTAATATAAAAATATTTAAACTGAACGTCAGTAGCTACAAGAAACACAATACAGATTTAATGTACGGCCGGCCGGACTGAGCGAGTGAGCAAGCGAGAAAAAATAAAATATAACACATTGGTTGTAATGAGAGGTGGCCAGACTGGGCAGGTGGGCGGGCGAGCGGCTAAAAAATAAAATATAACACATTGGTTGTAATGAGAGATGGCCAGACTGGGCAGGTGGGCGAGCGACTAAAAAATAAAATATAACACATTGGTTGTAATGAGAGATGGCCAGACTGGGGCGAGCGACTAATAAATAAAATATAACACATTGGTTGTATTGAGAGCTGGCCAGACTGGGCAGGTGGGCGGGTTAGCGACCGGATAAAAATAAAATAGAATACATTGGTTGTAATGAGAGATGGCCAGACTGGGCGAGCGACTAATAAATAAAATATAACACATTGGTTGTAATGAGAGGTGGCCAGACTGGGCAGGTGGGCGAGCGGCTAAAAATAAAATATAACACATTAGTTGTGAGGAGAAGAGTCCAAACTGGAGCGCGAAAGCGCGCGACTCGCTCAAAAGGTAGAACTAGTTCTACTTTTCGCAAGCACGCTCTTGCCGGAACAATCTAGTTTACAGGCACTGAGCAATATTATTGTATGATGGTCCATTACGTGCTAGGAAAACTTCTCAATTTGACATACTATTTGCCTTTTTTATTATTTATTACTAATCGGCTAATTTAATTGTTAGGACCATAAACAATATATATATATGTAGACCCAATATAATAATACTTTAATATTACAATTAAAGTAGGCCTTTACAAATAAGAATCATCACTTTTAGTTTTTTTCTTTTTTATAGACATGCAATATATTTTGTATTAATTTTCGGAGAGCAGTGATGCACGAAGTGTATTTGACAGGTTCATTTTTACGAATACACTAGGATCAGTTTGCTAATCACTCACGCGCTCGCTCCCTCGCTCGCTCGCCAGTGTGGCCACGCACTCGCTCAGTCGCTCACTCGTCAGTTTGACCAAACCCATAGAGGAACTGAAAATTGGTCAAAATTTGTTGGTCAGTATTATTAATGGCTTTATTAATGGCATGTTTCAAGAATTATATAAATACAGTGGGTCCATAAATTATCTACTCTATACAAACCTTAATAAACCTGTAATATTATGAGATATATTATCGTGGTTTGCGATAATTAATAACAAAACTCAACAAATGATTGTTTTAAATAAGTAGACTATCACAGTTAAGTCAATAATTCAGTAAGTCCAATGTCTATTAAATAACAAATTTACTAGGACTTAGGGGTGATGAATTATTTATGTACATACTGTATATTTTTAATATTGAAATTTAAATATCCTCTGCTTCTAAATTATGTTTCGTAAGATTATAAAAATATTAAAAAATAACTGGAAATGTAATATTATGGGAGCTGTGTGTGTCAAGTTTGATAACAGTCTCTCAATTAGTTAAACGTCACAAGAAAATAAGAAAAACAAAATACTCCATCGTATAAATCTTTTTAATGCGGAATAGGTAAAGGAATTTTTTTAAATATAAATTATTTTAAAATTATAAAAACAAAACAAGTTCACCAGCTGAAACAAAGTTTTTATGTATGCATGTATCTTATTATATATTTAATAATGTCACGACCTACCCCCCGTGGGCTTGATTAGTCAGGTTATCTTGCGGGAGGGGTTAGGTTGTAGTGTGTGGGTTCATAATAATATGTAGGTTTATGAATTTTGGTTTAATAGAAGTTACTAAAAGATAATACAAAATGTGATGTTAAATGAGAGATAAAGAAATAAAGAGACTGGACGCTCACGTTAGTGGAAGAACTGGCTAAACTCGTGGAAACTTAAGACCGGTGGTATTGACTGACACCGCGTGTGACCCATACAGAACTCGATCTTGGGACCTTGAGATCGACGGATGCCCTCTAAGTACAAGTGCTACTGATGACCCGAAAATGTAGTCCGACATGGTCCGGCGTTGGGCAACGTAACTGCGTATGATATTGATGGAATTATGACAACTCCGATGCCAAAAAATAAAATTATTTTACAACCCGCAATGGCCCCTTTCCTGGCCAACTAAGTCAATTATTGTTATGAATTGTCAGCGTTTTCTTTTAACCTTCCTAGATCGTTACTTCATATACGCTAAGCTAGCACTTTTCAGCCCGTGCGTCCACTCGAGTTATATAAATCAAAACAAACATTCAACATTGCTCAGCGGTTATGACAATAATCTATATATAGTCTGATTTTGGTAGGAAGAACAGTAGAAGTTGGTTACTAAAATTACTGAAACAATTTTAATATTTTCATACTTCAAGTCATACTATCTGTATCCATCACGTTTTATAGATATTATCAATACCTATAAAATAACACAAATAACAAAGTAAAATGTTATTGCTATTGGTTACAAATAAATATGTCTGAATCTTCTCCACTGTTCTTACAACCAAAATCGGGGTATATGTATAATATATTACTAAATATACTATATATTTTCTTATATATAATTTGATAAGCCCTTTTCTGGTAATAGAAATTACGAGGAAATAACTGAACCAAATTTGATAATTTACCACTCATTATAATGGTTAGGAGTCCAGGATGTCGGGGAAAAATAGTAGTTTTTCATGATAACCAGATTTTTACAGATAATTTTCAGTTTTTCATTCTTTGTTTAGTCACCATGGAAACCGTTATTTGCTGCATGGCTTTAAATCTCTAATTAATAAAATATATCTCTTTGGCTAAAAAAAAATAGCTCGATCTTTATTTGTTGGTCCGAACACATCAAAATTTTCTCTTTGGATGCTGGTCATAACACGTCTAATTTGAGATGCCTAGACTGGGGAAACATTTTTTTTATTGGAATGTTTGTATCGTTAATTCGCATTCATGTAAATAATATTGAGCATAATTCGAGAATTAAAAGTTTAAGTTGTTGAGTTCATGAACATATTGTCTACGTTTTGTTTCGTGCAAGATAAAATGATGTTTAATTATGTTTTGGTATGTATTATAAGCTCAAAAATGATACAATTATCTGGAATAATCTTTAAAAATAGCCAATTTAACCATCTAAGTATTAGTTTTGGTGTTCATTTTATTGAAATAATGGGATTGATGTTCATTTTAGCATTTTATTCAAATACGTAAGTTAAGCTATGTTTTCATTTTACCGCATAATATTGAGGATATGATATTTAAAAGTAATGTTTTGTTTACCCCATCTATATTTTCACATTCTTACAAATATCATATCCTCAATATTAAGCGGTCAAATGAAAACACAGCTTAACTTATGTATTTTTGTTATGTTACTATTTGTTAAAATGAACATCAAATGAAGTTTAAAAGTACCGTAATGTTTTGTGTACCACAGCTATAATTTCACATACTTTCTCTCTATCTGATACTCACTCTCACACTCTCAATCACAATACACCCAACCACACACACTCTATAACACAATCTCTCTCATAAAATCTTATCTCATTTTCTCTTTCACAATTTATCCCTCTCACGCACTCATTATCCTCACATACACACTCTATCACATAATTTCTCTCATATTATCTTTATTATACTCTCTCTCTTAAACTTTCACTGTCTCTCTCAAACGTTCTTTCTCTAGAATGGTCTATCTCTTGAGCGCTCTCTCACAAACGATCACTCCTTCTTTCAAACTCCCTCTATCTCAAACTCTCTCTTCTTTCTCTCAAACTCTTTCTAAATGACTCACTCTATCTCACTCTATCTCAAACTCACTAACTCTCAATTTCTCTCAGACTCTCGTTATCTCAAACTTACTCTCTCAATTTATCTCTAACTCTCTATCACTCTAATTTTCTCTCTCCAAACTAATCTTTCCCTCTCTAACCTTTTCTCTTAAATTCTTTCTCACACCCCCTCCCATTTTATCTCTTTTTCACACAATATATCTCCCAAAGTTTAGCACTCTCCCTTGATTCAAGGTCAAATATATCGGTACATTTCGGACCTACTACAACCAATTGATTCCCCACCAAGATTTAGCAAACTCTATATAAATGATTCAACTTATGCAAACTGTTTACTTGCACAAAACGTATGTAGTTGTGCATGGTAAAAAAGGGGACCCATAAATGCTGTCAAAGTTAAGCCCCCATTGTGATCCTTTGCTGTACCCCCCCCCCCTCCTCTATCCCTAAGGTGGACCAGGTTGGGATCCTCACTTGCAACATAATGGCCCTCGCAAGCAAAATAAATGCACTAGAATGACCATGCTTCACTTTGTTTCATATAGACTTGCTGTTCTTGGAGCTTTCTCACACATTCATCAGTCACAGAAATTATTTCAATAATACTTAGTAGATCAATACTGCAGGGTGGAAGCACAGAGGCTACAATAATTAATATACAACCAAAAGAAATTGCGTACAGTTCAAATGTAAGGCTTACAAGATTTGGTAGTATTCCGTGCACACCAACAATACATATTAGCAGGGAGAATTGTACCGCTACCTTCTACCTTTCAAGGTAGTCCACGAACTATACAGCAAAGATACCAGGATGCAATGCCAATTGTTCGAAAATATGGCAAACTCGACATTTACCTTCCATCCAAAATGGCCTGACATAGCCTCTGCTATGATTCCTAATGAAAAACCAGCTGATCGCCCTGATATTGTAGCTCGCATGTTCGCAAAGAAGCTAAAAAATACTGAAAAGAGGTTTGTTTGGACAAAATGGGTTTGGCAAAATAACGGGGTACGTATATGTAATTGACTTCAAAAAACGAGGACTTCCACATTGTCACCTGCTGCTCAATCTCGAAAATATAGACAAACTCAGAAAACTAGAGGACATAGATGATCTGGTTTCAGCGGAACTGCCCAACACCAAGCAGTACCCAAATATTCATAATATCGTCCTCCAACGAATGATGAATGGTCCATGAGCTAGTCGGAACCCCACTTCACCATGGATGAAATATAACGTCTGCTCAAAAAACTTTCCTAAGGCATTTGCCGAAATAACAGTCGACAACGCCAATGATTATCTTATATATAATTTGATAAGTCCGTTTCCAGTTATAGAAATTACGAGGAAGTCACTGGACATATTTTTACATACGACCTCTCATTTAAAAGGTTAGGGGTCCAGGATGTCGGTAAAAACTGTAGTTTCCAACAAAAAACTGAGTTTCTCAGAGAATTTTCACATTCTCGTTTTTTTTTAATCACCATGAAAACCCTGATTTGTTCATGGAGTATATACGTAAATAAAATATTTCTCTTTGGTTAAAAATGTTAACCCAACTCTTACTAAAGATGTACATTGCAACAAATTTAAAAGTTATGGCAAAAACCTATTTACTAAACAAACCAATTATAGTAGGTTAGAAATATATACATTTGTTTGCATTGATACATTTTCTTCTTTATTTTTGAATATTTACCTCTGATCACAAAATGGTTGTTATAATAGCTGGTCCTAGCACATATTTTTCATACATTCTTAGATTGAGAGAATTACTTTCCTAAACTTGGGTAACATGGTTAACAAATTAAAAGGTATAGTAGTCAACTTTGCAACTTTTTATCTTTACATGGGTTATACCTACAGTAGCCCCATCGCTTCTTTTGTGCTGACTGACAGCTCACAGCTGACTTCTGACAGTCAACATTTAGCTATATATACCTGTCAGAAGTGACAGCTGCTAAACACATGGGTTTTTTTTTCAGATCATTTGGTTCAGCGTAGGGATATATAATTTGGTCTGGTAACTTTTCAAAGCCGTCAGCTGTCAGCTATGAGCTGTCAGTCAGCACCAAAGAAGCCATGGGGTTACTGTATATATCAACGACACAATTCTCTATATTCATTCACCCGACCACTTAATAATAAAATAATCAACCAAATACCATATCTATACATGTTTTGTTTATTGTCTGTAATTATTATTAAATTCTATAAAAATATGTCTTATTGTAACTATTTTTATTGAATTTGATTGTAACTATTTCTCTAAAATATTGAGTCAAATAACATTAGATGTGAACTAAACGTAAAATAATATCTAGAAAAATCACTTTAGATTATAAATATTTAAAATTAATAATGTAACACATAGTTTACTCAGAGTGAGGTATTGAATTTGATCAATGCTGAGATGGGACGAAAAGGTCCGTAATTTTCAGTTTTAAGATTTTATTTGTGTGAAAGTAAATAAAATATTGATTCAATAGATTTGTTTTATTTTATTTTATGCTTATTGTGATCTCAAAAGTTCTCAAATATTTGTCATAATAATTATTGCATTTAATCATAAATATTTAATAAAATATTAATTCAATAAATCTGTTTAATTTAATTTTATGCATAGTGTGATCTCAACCATTATCGAATATTTGTCATAATAATTATTGCATTTGACCATAAACATTTAATAAAATATTAATTCAATAAATCTGTTTAATTTAATTTTATGCATATTGTGATCTCATCCTTTCTCGAATATTTGTCATAATAATTATTGCATTTGATCATAAATATTTTAAATTAAGAAAAAAATATGTGAAAAAATTATGCAATGTCCATGACACATTTTCAAGAACTGAGATTACTAAGCGTTGCAACTTAAAACTAAACAGTGAAAGTGAGAGTCTAAGGAACACGATTTAAAGACAATAGGTTTGCAGTATTTATATCAAAACATTGTTTTTGGTTCAAATAAATCAAATATTTATTCTGTAGAAAGGTAAAGTTTAATTTTCTTCACATGGTGACCTCAAAATTTCTTGAATATCTGTCAAGGCTGTCCTTGAATTTAATGACTTTTTCTCATTAAAAAAGTTTTCATCTAATGCCGCTATACTCATAATAGATATTAAAAAATGTTTACATCACAATGTGAAGAAAATCAACTCTCTACTGAAGCAATATTTTATTTATTTCGAAAAAAAAAAAAAAATGTCTGCCATATAAACTGCAAAAACACTGGCCTTTTCTCGCGTCCCCTTTCATCCCACCTTGAGTTCTACATTTAGAAAGCCGCGCTGCAGTCTGCGGTAAGGATATCAGTTTTAGCAGTCTAATATTACAGTCGTGATGAGGTCCTCTAATAATTGATGGACTCCATTTAGGGGAAAGACGTATGCGAAGAATAAGAAGAAGAAAGCGGGCTTGATCCCTGGGGGGGAATTTAATCCTAGGACACAAAAGTAAATTACTTTCAACTCCACACAATGTTGGGATTCATCTCGTATCCCAGATAGAGGACGAGGAATATGGTTAAGCAATAGAATTTCTTTCTTCTGATTTGAAAGAGGGGAACAAAAAAAAAGTATCTCACAAAAAAAAGGGGGGAGGAGGGAAGGTACTTCCCTTTGATGACTCTATTAAAAGGACGTGATATTTGATTAATGAAATTTTGTTTAGTCGAATGAAAGGTTCAGTTTTTATTTTTAAGATAAAAAGCCAGTTAATTGCAGTTCAAGCATCTCTTTTAGCTACATAATATTGTACTCGTATAAGACTAATAGAAGATTAAATTTCATTTAAATTAAGCTATATTATAAAACCATCCCAAAGGAAAAATAAGCATCGCTTGGTGCACGAATTAAGCACAAAGCTCGTCTATTTCAATTTACCGGTGACGGGGAGGTCATGGTTCGATTTACTGGTGACGGGGAGGTCAGAGTTTAACTAACCGGTGACGGGAAGGTCAGGGTTTGATTTACCGGTACCGGTAGAGGTCAGGGTTTGATTTACCGGTGACGGGAGGTCAGGGTTTGATTTACTGGCGACGGGGAGGTCAGAGTTTGATTAACCGGTGACGGGAAGGTCAGGGTTCAATTTACCGGTGACGGTAGAGATCAGGGTTCGATTTACTGGTGACGGGGAGGTCAGAGTTTAATTAACCGGTGACGGGAAGGTCAGGGTTCAATTTACCGGTGACGGTAGAGGTCAGGGTTTGATTTACCAGTGACGGGAGGTCAGGGTTCAATTTACCGATGACGGTAGAGGTCAGGGTTTGATTTACCGGTGACGGGAGGTCAGGGTTCAATTTACCGGTGACGGAGAGGTCAGGGTTTGATTTACCGGTGACGAGGAAGTCAGGGTTCAATTTACCGGTGAAGGGGAGGTCAGGGTTCGATTTATCGGTGAAGGAGAGGTCAGGGTTTGATTTACCGGTGACGGGGAAGTCAGGGTTCGATTTACCGGTGAAGGGGAGGTCAAGGTTCGATTTATCGGTGACTGGGAGGTCAGGATTCGATTTAACAGTGACGGGAGGTCAGGGTTAGATTAACCGCTGACAGGGAGGCCAGGGTTCGATTTACCGGTAACGGGGAGGTCAGAGTTCAATTTACCGGTGACAGAGAGGTCAGGGTTCGATTTACCGGTGACGGAGAGGTCAGGGTTCGATTTACCGATGACGGGGAGGTCAGGGTTCGATTTACCGGTGACTGGGAGGTCAGCTTTTGATTTACTGATGAGGGGGAGGTCAGGGTTTGATTTACCGATGACGGGGAGGTCAGGGTTCGATTTACCGGTGACGGGGAGGTCCGAGTTGGATTTACCGGTTACAGAGAGGTCAGGGTTCAATTTACCTGTGACGGGGAGGCCAGGGTTCGATTTACCTGTGACGGGGAGGTCAGAGTTGGATTTACCGATTACAGAGAGGTCAGGGTTCAATTTACCTGTGACGGGGAGGTCAGAGTTGGATTTACCGGTGACGGAGAGGCCAGGGTTCGATTTACCTGTGACGGGGAGGTCAGAGTTGGATTTACCGGTGATGGAGAGGCCAGCGTTTGATTTCAAGCCAAGTGTTCTAAAGGTTGTATTTCCTTATTGGCTCCCCACTCTTCCTCTATATTCTATACAAATGCGAGTACATTTTCTCTAGATTCTTCATTTTTCATCCCTACTCGATTAGTTAGATTACAAGTTGAGAATCCTAATTTGTAGTGATACGCAGTGCCAAAATATAAATATCGCTATCAATATATTTGTTATAAGGGAAATATAGAACAAAGAGATGTTACGAAAAAAATGACACAGTTAAAAAAAGTTTTTATTAGAAAATGTCAAGGAAATGAAATACCTACTATTAATAGTTGATGGTTTATAAAGGTCAATCCAGTCCCCTTAAGTCAACCGTATTAGACCTAAGTACCAATAACATTTTGTCAAATGACAATACTGACCAATGCATTGAATGGTCACGTCTGGCCTTCAATTTTACATATCATTTAAGAATCTGATGGAAGATGTGTAGTCCTTTATTAGAGGTCATCATTTAAATGGAAGTACCTACATTTAAGGGGTGGAAGAGTGGAAAACCATTTAGTAAAAAAACACCTGGAATGATTTAGAACCCATATCCGCTCATTATCGTAACAACCCACTTAGACGAGCCTGGCGGATAAAGAAAAGGTTAAAAAAACACTAACCTTTCAACAAGTGCATATGTTTGATCGCAGTTGATAGCTATAGGACCACCTGTGTGTTCTATTGATCAGAGTGCCAGGCTACAGACTCAAACGTCCTGGGTTCGATCCCCAGCGCTTCAAAAATGTATCCGTGAAGCAGTGTGTCTGGAACGGGATCAACCTCGTGAGGACCAATGAGGAGCTACTTTAATAAAGAAGTAGCAGCTCCGGTTTAACCAACTGAGATTAACAGTTGGAGGGTTCGTTGAGCTGACCCCATGACACCCTCTATCCGCAAATGTTGGCACTATCATCGTTAACGGCGGCGGCCGCTCGGTAGGTATAGCTCGCTTGCTGGCTCATACTATAGAATGTTAATAACTTTTTTTTTCTAGCACCACGTCTTACTACCCGTTCGTACTATACGCTTATGTACTAATTACGCAAAGGATTTTAGGATACGGAAAATTATAATTAGAGGAAGTGTACCCAAATTTGCGTGGAGGGGGAATGTAAAACCAAATTGTAAAACTACCCTCAGTACACCCGACCGAGATTCAAACCTTTATCTACCGTCATCGGCAGTCTAGTTTACTGCGAGAGAGTAGCGTGTTAGACCACGCGGCCACCGAAGCAGGTAATAACTTATGTTGAAAAACAATTTTTTTTAAGTAGGTACACAGTCGAGTCACGTTGGGTGGTCTCACAACATCCTTTTTTAGACTAAAACAAATGCGAGCGAGGATATGGTATGATACGAAACATGTGTCCCAGCTTTGACTCTCTCATTAGTAACGGAACATTTCTCGTAGTAGCGTGTCACATCCCCATGTTATCCTGTTATATATGGCCATGAAGAGCTAGTTTCCTCGAGCACATGTGTCTGTTCTTTATGAAATATAAACATTGGTTTCAAAAAAAATGTGTATGCATGATCATATCAATAAAGTGGGTATATGTTGAAGGAAACGAGAAATTACTTGTAGCGATGCCCAAGTAGTGTGTTTCAACCGGCAGCCCACGAGACAAATGTGGCCCGCGCTCACTGAAAATGTAACCCTCACAATGTCCTGAATGAAAATTAAAGAGTAACCTTAGAGAGCCGAAGTGAAATAGTTAAATGTTTTTTTTTTCAAAAAGGTTATTATTTAATTTTATTATAACATTTATTTGATTAGTAAAAATATGTATAAATATGTATTTATAATGCTAAGTTGTTTGGTGAACGTGTGTGTACGAGTATATTTCATAATTTATTTTTTAATAAACTTATTTTTACAGTAAAATTTGAAAGGTTGTTCCAACCAAAAATACCATTTATATGTATAAGTATATATAGGCTACATGTTACGCACACACGCAGACACACACGCACTTATATATACACGTTTTATATATATTCACACGTAAGGGTGCATTCAAATATTCACTTAAAATATAATATCTAGGAAAATCTAATGCTTCGAAGCTAGATTTTCCTAGATATTATATTTTAAGTGAATATTTGAATGCACCCTTCCTACGGGGCTTAAGCCAGTGATGGCGCAACTGAGAACCAACGGGAATAAAATTCATGTTTGTGAATTGGAATACTTATAACGGTGAAATGGAATTTTAGCACGTGTATTCAGTTGTTAATTTGTAAGTAAATAAAAATTGGTCGCTCAGTACTTCTGAGAGGAAGTTTGTAATATATTATGTAGAAGATTGAGGGAATGACGTGTCTACCTTCAATTTAGTTATAGCCATTTCAGCTTGGCAAAGTAAATATATGTATGGTCATTGTAACTAAGATTATAAATTAATCTATAGTTGCTGTAATATTTATGCCATCTCTTCAGTAAGCTCACTATAAACAATGTTCACATGGGTCAAATTATGGTAATATCAAACTTTGGACAAAGTATAAGGAAAGTTTTGTAATATTGTTTTTGGCACCCGTTAAGGTTATACGCTCATGTACTAATTACGCTAATAGTATTGGGGATTAGGGAGGTAATATTTATGGCCAGTGTAACCACATTTGTGTGGAGCGAGAATGAAAACACATTTAGGAAAAACCACACCCAGTACACCCGACCGAGATTCGAACCTCGATCTTATCGTCATCAACAGTCTAGTCTACTATGAGTGTAGCGCGTTGGACCCTATTGTAAAAATTAGACGAGTATACTCAAGATTCTACTTTTTTTAAATTCCTACTGTATTTATGTTCGTGTGTTTGTGTCAATTTTGTCTGTTTGATGTTTCTGTCCGTCTACTTTTTTTTATGTAATGCGTTTATATTCTCACTTCTTTAGATCCTGAACTAATGGTCTAATTTTTGTTCAAATTTTGTACTCAATAATAGTTATCCTATATCATATTTCGGTGTATTATGAATAAGAACGCAGAAATGTAAAAACCTGGAGAAAATAGATTTTCCAATATGACCTTAACGAATGAGACTAAATTTCATTTATTGGATGTAGTTCAAACAATAATAATTAATAGACAACATGCGCCCAAAAATAACAATATATTGTCCAGAATAGTTTATTTCTCACTGTTCTAGTATTAAAATTGATGTAATCTTTTTCTTTTTAAGACAATTATTTTAAAACATTTTCATCGTAATATGAATTCGTTTATACATAAAAACTACTAATACTTTACCTTAAATAATTTACAGCATGTGTGAATATACAGTACCTATTTAAAAGTGGCTTTTGCACTATTAGTTAAATTTAATTTGTTTTAAATTGTTACGTTGCAATAATGCATAGGTCAAACGAAAGCAATTAGGTATTCAATTAGATTGCATCACTTATATTTTTAATTAGTGAAAACACACACTGCCCCAAGCAGATATCTTCAATACCTGATATTTTTAAAGTGCTAATTTTAGAAATCTCCCTTAAGAGCGTGCATCATATACTCATCAAATCTGTGATACAGTCGACTGGAAATTGTAAATGTACACGAACACTATTGCACGTGGATCATTAAATGATTAAACATTAATGTAGATAGAGAGTTAATAGACATTCCTAATACTGAACATTGTTGAAATATTAAATGAATTTGGAAAAAAACTGAATTGTAATGGCCGTTTTTGACCATTTTGGAATAACTTCAAAGCTAAGCATTGCGCACAAATCTTCATTCTGCCCTAATAGGCACATATTATAGTTATTAACAAGAAACTTTGTCACTTTGTCCCCCACCGTCACCGCGGAAAACTTCGAGTGATCATTCAAATACGAATGCACGGCACACATTTTTGGATTATCTTGCTTGGTCTTTTCTTTTCCCTTTTACTTTCATAACTCGCGTGAGCCGGGAGCTGAGTTGGGACTGCTATGACGAACGTTCTTAGTAATATGAGCGGCTATGACGAACGTTCTTAGTAATATGAGTGGCTATGACGAACGTTCTTAGTAATATGAGCGGCTATGACGAACGTTCTTAGTAATATGAGCGGCTATGACGAACGTTCTTAGTAATATGAGCAGTTATACTTAAAAACTGTAGCTACTTTACCTACACTAACAAACCCAAAACACGGATATGAAAAAGTTTGCAACATATTTGGTATAGTTTGTTTTTTCTTGTTTCCCTAGCTACATTTATTTAATTGCCTTCTGCAGAGTTGTAATAAACGCTGCATTCATAAGAAACTATTTAAAATTAATTTCTCACACATACAGTAAGTGTTCAGTTGATTGCTATAATTTTATTTTTTTAAATTTAGAGACATGAAGATGACGTTTGTACGTTGAAGCATGTAGTCAAGTCAACCTGCCTTTTGGCGTTCAAGGCTTAAGGAGTGGAACTAAATATCAGCTAAGGAACGTTTATATATTCAACAACTTTTTATTTAACAATTATTTCCTATTCTACACCATTTCGGTTCTTTATTCCAAGTTTTACTCGTATAATTAACGTCTCTAACCTCTATTAAACAACTGTCTGCTTTAATATTCCCTGTTCACTTTTATTGGTTACAGTTTTAACTCTTCTTTCGACAATTGTGAATTTATCAACAGTATTACCTTAAAATGTTAATTATTTTTAATTCATTACTATACCTAATATATCTTTCTTTATATAATGTTTTAATCATCTAACCTGTAACCTTAGAATATGTGATTTTTCATTTGTATTGTATTCTTGTTCTCATTTTAATATGTTTCCTGTATGTTAACCCTATTGTTCTTTTTTCTACTCTATTTCACACTCTTTAATAGGATTTATAACGTTATAGAGTTTTCATTATTAATAGTCTTACTAGTATTCTGTTGTTCAATCTATCTTCTCTTCTAGATGATGTAACATATATTATATTCAGACTTGTTATCTGTATTTCATTTAATTTCCTAAAGGTTCTTTTTTAAAAAAACTCAATATGTTTTTTGCTGATTAAATTTCATGTTGTCTTTAACTTTTACCTTATATTTCATATCACTTATTACCTTTTCATTTTTAATTAGATCCTTTAGTTATTGTTTATTAGGCGTTCCTTTGAATAATTATTAATATAATTCTCCTTACTAAACCACTATGAATATAGCTAATAACATATATACTAGTTACAATAGTGTATTCGAGATGAGTAATATGGAATTTAAAGAAAAAGTACCAGCATTTTCGCGGAGGGAAAGTGATACAACCATTTAGGAAAAGCCAACCACAGTACACCCGACAGGGATTAAAACTCCAATCTGCCAGTAATTAGCAGCTCAGTCTATTATTATTATTATTATTATTATCATCACCACGTCTTACTACCCGTTTGGGTTATACGCACTTACGCTAATATGTAATGGTAGGGTGATTGTGAGATGAAATGGAGAACCTACAGTTTAACATGGAATCCGAACCACGGTGGAGACCTGATATTCTCCACATTCACAACTAAGTCTATTGCAAGAGTGATATCACAAACTATTCGACCTCCGAAGCGGTTGGATAAAATCATCATGTTCTTTTTCCCCTCAGTAGTTGCCTGTTAGAAAACTCCTCTCTTATTTTTAGCCAGCATCTTAATCATATTTAAACGATAGACAATTATTACAATAATAATATTTTGTTTATGAGGGGACCTGGCGGTCTAGGGTTAGGGTGTCATACTTCTATTTTAAGGGGTCGGGGTTAAAATCCCGGTTCCGGCACAGATGTATCTGATTACCAAACCTTTCCTTCACCTCTAGTAAAGTGTGTGCTTTCACGCTTTGTGAATATGTGGAATTCCAGGCCCCCACCGTGGTTCGGAACCCATGTTAAACTGTAGGTCTCCTCTGCTTTACACTATCGTCATTCTCACGTATCATCCTATCATCTGGGGATATTTTTTAAAATTAATTTTTCGGTTTATTTAGCTTGGTTCTTACTATTCTTCAAATCCAAGCCGTTTCATTCTAATCTAGGGATAATGTAATTCACCTTAATGGTGTCCCCGTCTCAGAAATTAATTCCTGCATACGCCAGGAGAGCACAGGTAAGAAAAGGTAGAGTGGTCAAGATCTGGAGCATTAGCACAAACTCACCCATATTTAGTTTATGAGGTGCACCCAATATTGAGCTATGAGTGACATTAATGAATTTACTTACTTAATTTCTAGGTGATTAATACATGCCAGGTTGTCGGTGACCTGACGGTATAGGGGTAAGATGTCAGACTTCTGTGCTGGCGGCCGGGGTTCAATCCTCGGTCCCGGCACAGATTTATCTGATTACCAAACCAAGGTCCTCCGTTTCATCTCACAATCACCCTACCATTACACATTAGCATAAGTGCGTATAACCCGAACGGGTAGTAAGACGCAGTGTTAATAATAATAATAATAATAATAATAATACATGCCAGGGGTTGCTTTGCACTACTCTTTCACACCTCAATGAAAACCACGAAACAAGTGCCCCGCCTAAATTCAGTAATTGAAGGCTTAAACCCCCCAAACTATCCTACATATAGCAGATCAGTCACTAAATTAATACTACTAGCGCCACGATTGGTTGTTATACTATATATCGATATATAAAGTTAGTTAGATGGATGGATAGAGCTAGGAACTATTGCAGTTTTTAGTAATGGCGATATTCACCCCAGCATGGCTAAAATGTATACTGTTTATTAGGAGTCTCGTTAGCGAACACCCCCCCCTCCCTCACCTCTCCAAAGCTAATTAGTGACTAAATAACTCCCCATCAACAGTTCAAGCTGCAACACTTCACCCTCCCAAACCATACTACTCCGACGGTAACTAAACTAAAGCATCAGCTAAGATGATAATGCACACGAGTGTCTAATTGCATTAGTTTTAATTGCCCCACTTCTGAACTCTGATACTAATAATGTCATTGAGGTAGTAGTTAGTTTAGTTTCTTCACTGAATGTGTATTCGAAGCTCTGTTTTACTCTTTAGTCCGGGACCCCGTCTCTTATTTCTTTTGTCGCCAATTACAATGCTAGGAATATAATTATGATATATAACTACCAGATGGGTGTGACTCTAGACTTGTTCTTTAGTAATTGGTTGCATAGAGAGAGAACGGGGCTAGAGAATCCAAACCAACGATGTACCGGAATAGTCACATATCATCAAATTTAGAACCACCAATGATCAATTATGTTAGTTACCAAGACTTAACTTTACAGTTTAAATAACAAATTAAGTTATATTTGTAGCGTTATTTAAAAAGTAAGTCTTTATTACTTTATTGCAACTCCTAGTAGTGAGAAAGTATTGTTATTATTATTAGCACCGCGTCTTACTATTCGTTCGGGTTATACGCACTTACGCTAATGTGTAGTGGTAGGGTGATTGTGAGATGAAATGGAGGACCTACAGTTTAACGTGGAATCCGAACCACGGTGGAGGCCTGGCATTCCCCACATTCACAAGATGTCTTGTCAGAGGTGAAGGAAGGGTTTGGTAATCAGATAAACCTATGCCGGGACCGAGGATTGAACCCCGGCCGCCAGCATAGAAGTCTGACACCTTTCCCCTAGACCGCCAGGTCACCTATCGGAAGTATTGTTATCGTCAAAATAATCGAATTCGAGATTTTTGTGGATGTCGACGTTTCATGACCCCATGAAAAAAAAATGGTTTTCGCTGTGCCATCTATCTGTCTATATCTCGACTTAAAGCCTAAGCCATTTTACCAATTGGGCTAAAATTTGGTATAGCTTTTAGGGTTTGCATAAGGGTTCCACAAATATACTTTTGGAATTCTCTAATAATAACGGTAGTTTAATTCAGGGTAAAAAAAACTTTCTCAAAAATTTGCTTTAAATATTTTGAATAAAATTTGTATACAGAACTTTTTTAACATTTTTTTTTTTAAATTGCCCCATATTCTCTCGGAAAAAATACTTAGAAGGTACTTTAGATAAGCGGATATCTCCGTAACTTTTTAAGATATTAAATAACTTAACATTGCAATATTGTAGGGCCATCAAAATTTAAAAAACCACTTTCATTTTGAATATATTTTTACCAAACCAATAGTTCCCGAGCTATAAGCAAATATATATTTTAACCAGGGTCCGTGAATGGGGATTTGATTGCTATTCTCTTTGGTGAACAGGGATGATCCTTTTTCTCAATATGTTACTGTAACAGTGTATATTAATTTACTTAAGCTATTTTGAGGATTGTGATGTTCTTTTATGCATAATGTTTCTGCAACAATCTTTATTATTAAGTAAGTGGCTCTATTTTTAGATACGGGAGATAGAAATTCTGTGGTGAGCCGTATGGTTTATTTAAAGTAGCAATACAGTTTATGTTTTGCTTTTTTATATGACTAAAGTTTATTAATATTTGTTTGGCTGATTGGCTGTGCATTTCTTCAAATGTCGGTCCAGGGCTTCCCAAAAATATAAGGGGATCTAGGGCGATGGAATATTGGGAAACCCTTTCAGACAAAAATGATTGTTACAAATCATGTGCTTTATTTGTCTTTTATTAAATAAATATTTAATCACACAACTCGGTATATAATGGTCTTAGGCGGCATTCGCACGGTAGACTAGGCCACCAATAGAGGAGAGATCGGGGTTCGAAGCCTGGTAATGTGTGTCTTAGAGAAGCTGGGTTTTCTTAAATGGTTTCACATTTCCCTACATTCAAATACGGGTACACTTCTTATGAATTAATTAATTGGGAATGCCAGGCCTCCACCGTGGTTCGGATTCCACGTTAAACTGTAGGTCCTTCATTTCATCTCGCAATCACCCTAACATTACACATTAGCGTAAGAGCGTATAACCCGAACGGGTAGTAAGACGCGGTGCTAATAATAATACAAATAATAATAATAAATTAATTTTGATAGACACAATCACTCTTAGCGATAAGCCAGGCATTGTCTAATGACTTAGAAATGTTACTAAGGACGGGCCGTTTCACTCTTGGATCACAGTGCAAGCTCTCATGAACACTTACCATCTCTTTCTGACTCATTGGTTTCCCCGTTAGTGACCTTTCACACGAGAGGTATTTGATCACGCGATGATGTTGTTGTTTGTTGACGTTGCTTTCAGAAGAAAGGGGGAAAAAACCTCCTATCCCTCCCTCCAAAATGTTCAATTTGTGCGCCGATTCTACGCTGATGGTGCGGGAATTTTACCGCGTGATTATTTCTCTCCCTGTGTGAACGCTCACATTTGAACCAATATATCTGATCGGATAAAACTCGCGCGACAAAAACATCACGCGATAAAATACCTCTCATGTGAAAGGGCACTTAGCGCTGTCCCTTTTTAAACCAAGTGGAGTTGCCATTTTGTAGCTTAAAAATGAACATAGTTATTTCTATGCAATAATAATAATAATAATAATAATAATAATGCTATATTGTATAACAGTCACTAATGAATAGTTACAGCAATATAGACCACCAGTATCAACATTTGTTTAACAACTTTTTTTAAAAACAAAATATGAACATAACATTGTGTCTCACTTTCACGAGTTTCCAAACATGTCATGCCTCGTTCCAAATGTGTGTGAAAGCCAATAATATAGTGAATGTATTAATTATCATCAACAACGCCTGCGAAGTCTTCAACGGATAACTTTAACAAGAGTTGATTTTAAATTATTATACTTCTCTAAATATGTATAGTAAATATGAAAAAGTTGTATTTTAAAATAATTTTTAATTTTGATATTATATGGGTATTATAAGAGATGTAAGAATAGTTCAAATTTATTTTGAAAAATAAATAATAATAACTGCGGACTAATAGCATCTCACATTTATGTGTGGTGGCGTTTTGAAGTTGCAGAGTCTATTTATGATGTTTTTGGGCTATATGCACAAAGTTTAGTCAAATTTACATTCATACGGAAAACAGTTTACTTCATAGTTTGTATAATTATAGGCTGGATATGCTGTGATTACCGAGAAAATGTTAAATATTTGAAAATATATTTATTGTGCAACAACATTTACCATACCATAATATACGTTTGGGTAAAGAAACCATCTACCCACAGTGGCGGTCTATCGGTGTAAGGCTCTATACTCTCATTATACTTTGTCACCGTTAGTAAACATATCAGAGTTCGAATCCTGGCCAAATTCACTTGCATGAGCCCAACACCTTACTACAATAGGTAGCGAGTGTGCCAAATGTGTCAAAGGTTCTGGGTTATATTCCTGGCATGGTCAAATATTAGGATAGTTTGTAGGTCGTGTGTTCAAAAAAAGGCACGTAAATTACACCCAATAAAAATAAATATCTGGTTTGGTTTTATCAAGTGATTCTTTTTCATAGCTCCGGCATAGTTTTAGCAACTTTACTCTTGCTTCAGGCATATATTTTTATTTTAACTAGTATAAATTGTTGATAGCCTGAACACAGGCGTCGGACGTAACATTGCGTGTCACTATACTACGAGTATAAAGCCACATGGCTGACTCATTCACTGACATTAATGTTTACCCACTTCCAGATGAATTAGAAACTTGACATTTGGCAAACTTATAGCTTCAAGCCTGTAACCGATGGGAAAATTCCAAAACGCAAAAAAAACACATTAACCACCGAAAAAAAATCAAAATGGCGGAGCAACTTTAAAGTCTGTGCGGACCTTTCTTTGGAGACCTCTTGTGGCTAAACGGTAAGACATATCAAAAAACTGATTGCACCAGATCTATATTGTTTGATTTTAGGTAAATTATGCAAATTCTCTACACGTTTTTAAAAATTTCTTGACACACTTATGGGACAGCTAGAATCATAAAATTGTAAAAATAAATCATCGTTCAAAACAATGCTGGAATTATATTCGTTTACACTCACTGGGGTCTGGGGGCGGATCCCACAACGATAAAAGCGAGTGTATATATATATATATATATAAACTCTGTTGAGATTAGCACCAATGAATTCCCCTGATAACTGTATTAATGTTGTTTTTCAATAATTATTTTGGTGTAAGCCTACATTTTGTTTGTTGATTCAATCGTAGTTATTGTTATCGAACGTATAACTAAGGTTATTAGCGACTTACTATATCATAATCAATCTAATAAAGTACGAATGAGTTAGGTAATTAATTAATAAAGTGCACGCACATTTGCATGGATAGAGGGGAAAATAATTTGTTTTAACTGAACCATCTTTAGTTCGACACTATTATTACGTGTTCTGTCTTAAGACAGATCCATTCCTTTTGTCAGTGAACTTAGACAGTCAAAGCACCCTGTCTTCTGCCTCCTTCAACTCCCAGAATTTACTTCTTTCCTTCAAGCCATTCAATATTCGAATCCTCCGGCTTCCTAAGCTCTTCTTTCCATCTATAACGTCGTGCAGAAGATAGTTCCTTCTAAGGATGTGTCCGATCCAGTTTGCTTTGCACTGAAGAATAACATTCAAAATGGTTCTCTTCTCACCCACTCTTGTTAGCATTTCTTCATTTGTCAGCCTGTATGCTCTCCTGATCTTCTCAAGTCTTCTCTAGCACCCAATTTCAAAGCTCCCCGAGTATTCCCATCTTCCTAAGAGTCAAAGTTTCAGCTCCATACTGTGCGATGCTCCAAATGTAGTATTTCATCAGTTTCTTCCTCAGTTCCAAACTAAACTTTTTTGTTTGCAGTAACCTCCTCTTCTTAAAAGATTCCTTGTCCATGGCGAACCTCGGCCTAATTTCCGTGGTGCGGTAGGCACCCTTTGTCAGCTGACTTCCCAGGTACGACATTCCATGGATAAAACCCTAACCTCCTCATCGCAGGCGATTTTGTACACTTTCTATTTAAATCGGGTTTTATTTAATAATAACCACAATAAACACAATAATACACAATTATTGACATAAGCCAAAATTCAAATGTATTTCCACACATTTTGTAAAATTTGTATAACTTGATAAGTTTCTAATATAAAAATTGTCGATCTGTCTCAAACAGATAAAACGTGGCAACTGCGCGCTCCATAAGTCCTTCAATGCACTCTAATAGTGGAATGGCCTGTAATTAGGTGGCCATTCATGATTTTAAGTTAAAAGTATTTTAACGTAACGGAATTTGAAATTTCTCTTTGAATTTTAAATTGAAATGTCTCCTACAATTTCACCTTGTATTAGAAGTTTATGCTTTCCCTTGGTGATCATTATTATTATTATTATTATTATTAGCACCGCGTCTTACTACCCGCTCGGGTTATACGCACCTATGCTAATGTGTAATGGTAGGGTGATTGTGAGATGAAATGGAGGACCTACAGTTTAACGTGGAATCCGAACCACGGTGGAGGCCCCCTTGGTGATCAAGTAAGAAGAAAATAAATGAATACTAGTTTCAATAGTTAAATATGTCCATAAATAATATCCGCTGTTCCCGTGGCTAGAGAAGTCAGTATTGCAATGGAAATATAGGATTAAAAAATAAATACACATACTATGTTTAGTCTAAACTCAAAGGATGTTCCTGCTAAATTCTGTTAAAATTGGCCTAGGCATTTAACATTAAATCAACTGAGGCAAAAAATTTACATAAATATGAAATGCTAAAAGGGCAAGTTAAACAAGAACTCACTCAGCTCGATCAATAAAACAGTTTATGAACGATGATATAAATTATAAGGTGTTTATATAAAACTAAAATGGAGCAATCAGCTATCCTTAATACATTAAACCAACAGAAAAATGCTAATTGTTTTAAAGAGATTTATCGGAATTTAACCAAAATACAATTAGTGAAAAGAAACTACCTAACTGAGGAGACATGCAATTTCCCCTAGAATGAAGTTCATAGTAAAAAAATGTTTTAAATGTGTTTCGAAGACATCATTTTAACCAATTGATGGAGGAGAGTTTTATTTTCAAATTTGCCAAATTTATAAAATGTTTTTGCTTGTGAACAATTTTTAATAAAAGTGTCGACAAATTGATTTTAAGGTTAATTTTTTAGTTTCCAGAATATGTGATAAAGATTGGTACCAGAAGAGCCACGTAACATTGAGATAGATAGCTTACATACGATGCAAATCAAAATATGATCTTCGAGGCTTATCTGAATTTCCGATTTGATTGAAATTTGTGTGTTTTGAAAAAGTTAGAAACACACAAGCATACATGATAAGCATATTAATGTAAATCGTTCACGGTAGCTTGAACCTTTATTTTACAGATGTAAATTTAATTATTATTATTATTGTTATTATTAGCACCGCGTCTTAGTACCCGTTCGGGTTATACGCACTTACGCTAATATGTAATGGTAGGGTGATTGGGAGATGAAATGGAGGACCTACAGTTTAACGTGGAATCCGAACCACGGTGGGGGCCTGGCATTCCCCACATTCACAAGATGTCTTGTCAGAGGTGAAGGAAGGGTTTTGTGATCAGATAAATCTTTGCCGGGACCGAGGATTGAACCCCGGCCGCCAGCATAGAAGTCTGACACCTTACCCCTAGACCACCAGGTCACCTGTAAAGTTAATAAATGTATATTAATATACTTGATATCCTGTTTACCCACTTTAATAAATGATGTAATACATTTAATTCACTTGCCAAACTGACATAACTTCTTTGCAAGGCGGGTGAATATATTAAACATTTCGTAATCACTATTCACCTGTTAGAAAAAGTCGAGTTAACGTGAATTTACTCTACTAAGCAGTCTAAAGGAGTATTAAATAACCAGTCCTCTTGTTTATCACATTTAAAATGTATTAAAAAGTTCAAGAAATTGTGTGGCAACTGACTGCACTGTTTCGTTTAGACGGTAAGTTTATCAAACTGTTCATTGTTTTGCAGCCTAATGTACGTGTTGATTTTTTTGCAGGTTAGTTTGTCGAGTGCACACCAGGTGGTGTTGAGAGACGTGCAGATGGACCTGGCGGGGAAGTATAGGTGCGAGGTTTCTGCAGATGCGCCTTCATTCCACACAGAGGTGGTGGCAAGTCACATGCACGTCGTCTGTAAGTGCCTCTTCATTCTGTTTACCCAACACATACATACTCGTTTATAAAACACATGCGGCATCTGTACACGTCCTTCCAGAGCTCTTTTTCCTACTTACCGATACCAGCGAGTTTAAATTTGGTATGGATGCTATGGAGCATGCCATATTTACGAGAAAAATCGAAGATGGCGGATATAACGTAAAATTGAGTCCTACAGACCTGAAATTTAGTTTGAGCGCTATGAGGAAAATCAAAAACTTCAAAAATCCAAAATGACATCTACATATTAGTCCGATTTTGATGAAATAGGGTCTCAAAGTTTCTTAAGCTAAATCAACATTTCCTAAACTAATAGGAAACATTTTTCGGTTTAGTAGAAAATCTAGATTTCCCTCATTGTTTTGATTTTGATATTATTACTACCCTAAACCATGTTTGCCGATTCCAAAATCCCCAGCTACTGCTACTCCAGATTGATAAAACCCTAAAAATAAAATAACATTAAAAAGGGGGGGGGGTGTTCCGTTAGCATTGTATAGATTAAAATCAAGAGGGAAACTAACGCTTATCCAGGAATGACAGATTAATTAATTAAAATAAACAACTTCTGTGAGTATAGCTCAGTGAACTGTTATTCTTTTTGACAAACCATGATTTTTATTTTTTCATTTTGTTTCTGTAACAGTTTGTGTTATTTCAATTAGGCTTCCTGGCGAAATGTGATGTTCTTTTTCCATTATGTTTCTTTAACAATGTATACTAATCCGTTTCATATAATCGTGCTTAAACCACGATCATCTATATAAATCTACTAAAACAACTTGTTATTCGTTCATTTCGCCTTGCTGTTATGATAATCATGCTTCCATATAATTTATATCTGTCAGCTGGAGTTTCCTTTTAAAAAAAATTAGAGAGTAAGATTTTAGGATATAATCAAATTCTTGAGGTACCAAAGAAAATAGGTTATATTGGTGTTACTCCACATTTTTCTGATGCCATTAAATTGCCTACTAAATATGTTACAGTTCCTAGGTTATCAAGTTATTTACAATACTATTTTGCTCCTTTTTAAATTTGTGTCTACCTTTATTAGCTTGATTCCGAAAGAGAAGGCTGAAAATAATTGTCACATTTTATTACCTCTGTACATACATACCGAGAGTTATGGTCCAAACGATTACAAACTCATGGACCCTACCAGCCAGTTAGGGTTTTGGGATACTAGCTAGCTATAAACTTCCTTTACTCACGGCCTGAAACCTATTGTTGGTTTCGGATGCCCTTTCCCCCCGCCTGAAATCAGATGATAAATGAGTGACTATCCCAAGTTAACCTCTTAGCTATTTGTTGGCACGACATTATAGCGAGACTGAGGCACACTCGGGTCACTGGAGTTGTAGGAGGATTGTGTCTGTATGACTTGAGGTACAACCAGCACAACGCACCCATTATAGCGAGACTGAGGCACACTCGGGTCACTGGAGTTGTAGGAGGATTGTGTCTGTATGACTTGAGGTACAACCCGCACAACGCACACATTATAGCGAGGCTGAGGCACACTCGGGTCACTGGAGTTGTAGGAGGATTGTGTCTGTATGACTTGAGGTACAACCAGCATAATGCACCCATTATAGCGAGACTGAGGCACACTGGGGTCACTGGAGTTGTAGGAGGATTGTGTCTGTATGACTTGAGGTACAACCAGCATAATGCACACATTATAAGTCCACAACAGTTTATTCAAGTTATGGAAAGACCCCCAACATTATGTTTGCTCTTATTCTTTACTGTCATGCAAAAGCGGTCAGGTTTTTACAAAATTTGACTTAAAGTTATACCTTAATGATTCTTGTCTGAGCCTAGGTCATGTATAAATAATAAGTATTTGTGTTTGTATCAATCCGACTACTCATACATTATAAACCCTCGTTGTAGAGTTGAATGTATAGATCACGTGCAGATATAATCCAGTTTCTGAAAATACTACTTCAACTAAACTAAAACACGAAGCAAACATGTATTCGTGTATTATATTACGGATATTTCCTACTTGTGACGTCATGGAAAGTTAAGATAGGGTTTTCCATGTTGATATATTTACGTTTCATTCGACAAGTTTTAAATATAGAACATTGGAACGAATACCATAAATTACAAAACAATTCTAAAAATAGTAAGAAAATGATCCTTTTGATCTTGAGGTACAGTAGTATTTTTGTAGGTGCATTTTTTTAAAACGGTTCACAACTTGGGTTGTATGGATTGTTCACTAAAATGGCAAGTACGAATCTCCCTGCCAGAATGGAGATTAAAAGATATCCATGTGCGCATAAGTCTATTTAGAATTGGTAACAATAAAAGTGTAATTTAGAAATAGAAGTCAGGGCTGTCCAAAATTCGATGGCTAAGTGTCCATATAATTGATACAACACCGGCTTATGACGACGCACAGTGGGGTATATACTCTATTTAGCCGGGCAAGTCGGTTTGGTGAAACACAGCTCAGGCAAAAAAAAAAAATCTGAGAAGGATGAACAGTTTGTCAACAACATACGACACTTTTCCCCTTCCCCCCATTACTTGCAGACCGAACATGTCAGTCGGAATTCAATCGTAGTTGAGTAAAGTGCGTGTCTGTTTTCGTTCTCCGTAATACGTACTACCCAAAGTGAACATTTCTTTGTTCAAACAAGTGGAATAAGTGTTTCACAGCGGATTGTACTGAAGGAGGTAAAGAGAGTTTATTTGGTTTCTTTTAGTTTAAAAACCCTTCCTTCACCTCTGACAAGACGTGTATTAATCACAACTTGTGAATGTGTGGAATGCCAAGCCTCCACCGTGGTTCAGGATTCCACGTTAAACTGTAAGTCCTCCATTTAATCTCGCAATTACTCTAGCATTACACATCAGCGTAAGTGCGTATAACCCGAACGGGTAGTAAGACGCGGCGCTAATAATATATTTTGATTAACAGTAATAATTACAGTAATTATTAACAGTAATAATTACAGTAATTTTTCATACGTTATAGCTTTAAGGAAGGGGGAAAAAGTATCTTAGTTAATTTTACATAAAATCAATCATTCTAGCTGTATTTCCGGACCCAACCCGATATTTATTTTTATGATGTCAATATAAAGAAGACTTAAACTTTAAGAACAAAAAACAAAAGTTCACGGAAATATGTGAAAGTGTTTGAATTAAACCGGACAAAATCTTATAGTCATATACGTTATTTTTATTGAGTTGGAGTTTAATTTTAATATATCTTATTTCCTTTTAGGATCATCAGGAGTAAAACTAATTACTAGAAAGGAGTTATTTCACATAATGCGACAGAAAAATAAGCTCAATATGAACGAAAAGTTATAATTAGCTGATTATTTTCTATTGAACGCTGAGGCTTACTTATTCAGCAGATCAGAAGAAACAAATTAAGCATACATTTTCTCATTTTAATTTAGAAATTAAACGTAGATGGGCGGCAGCACATAAGAAAGAAAATATTTTGGTAAAAAACTAATCGTGACTGGCTTCAGGGTGTATTTGAGTTACCAAAGGCAACGACAATACGACCTGGTCATCCATCGAAGACGTTCGACGAGTCAAGTGAGCGCCGTAAGAGACGTAAGACAGAGGAGTTACGTAATACTAAAGGGTCAAACAAATTAATGCTACCCAGATAAACAAGCATATAGGTGACAGCTACCCATGCAGAAATAAATTTACAGGAAATAATAATAATTACTAGATTGTTAAGATATTTAGAAGGAGTTTTATTAACATTAAGTAAAGAAAACTGCCAAACACTAACGATGCCTTACAAGTGGGGTGGTGATGGATCTCCGCAAGCAAAATTCAAACAGATTTTGAAAATGTTTCTGATTCAGACGCAACTATATTTCAAAGGTGTTTTGTGCCACCACAGCTAACTTGCGGCCTATGTCAGAAGCGGATCACCTGGCAGAATCCAACACTTTCTTCGCCCCGATATTGCCGACCTATCAGGATCAGATTTATTAAAGATTCTGTAGATATTACAAATAACTAAATTCAACCTGTACAAAACTTAGCACATCAGTTACAAGAAACTAAAGTGACACTGGCACGAGGCATGTACTCTGTCAAACACATCTTGACACGTGCAATGATTGATGCTAAAGTGTGTAATGCCGCAGCTCGGACAACATATACAATGAAATGTTATGTGTGTGGTGCTACATCAAATATTTTTAATAATCTTTCAAAAATTGAAGAAGTGAACACGGATTCTTTAAAGTTCGGATAATCTGTTCTACATGCAAGGATTCGCCTTTTTGAAACCTTACCACATTAGGTTTACAAATTACTAGTGAAGAAGTGGCAACTAAGACAAGAAATCGGTAAGAAGATTGTAAAAGAAAGAGTGTTACAAGTTCAAAGACAAATTATAGAAAAAAATGGGTATCATTGTAGATGTACCTAAACCTGGTTTCGGCAATACTAATTATGGAAATACGGGTATACTTTTTTATGAGTTCAGATTTAGCAGCTGAAATAAAAGGTTTAAATTACAATCTAATATACCACATAGAAGTGATTTGGGAAACAATTTCTAGTGAACCTCACATCCACATTGAGAGGTTTGCGGAATATACAATGGACACAGTGGAATTATATGTCCAATTATGTGGTTAGCATCCAATGACGCCCACCGTGCATACAATTCTAGTACATGGACCAATTATGTTGAGACATGCTCTGCTACCCATAGGACAATCATCTGAAGAGTCTTCAGAAGCACGAAATAAGCACTTCCATGCATACCAGCAAAGTTTCGTTAGAAGAATTTCGAGAGAAGCATGTAACCAAAATGCCCTAAATAGATTTCTGCTCACTTCAGATCCTCTCATAGCCGGAATGAGGCCGACACTTAAAAAAATAACCAAACCCTTCTTGAAAGAAACAATATACTTTCTCCTTCCACCTGAACATATGCATAAACCTGATGACATGGAAAGAAATACTTCTTCGGATGAAGAAAATAAATCTACTGACGAAAGAGGAGAAATTTCATGGGCTGACGAGCAGTAGTCATCGTCTTGCCTCTTCCAAATACATTTTATGCAACTGTATTTTTTTTATTATAATGCATTTTGTTATATTTCTTAGTGGTTTGTGTTCGTAATGTTATTTTATGTAAATTTTATATAACTATAGTGTATAAGTAGAATACCGCAGTAAAAATATAAAAATGAAAAAAAACTATAGAACATGTATTTTTATTTTAAAAAACTAATAACGGTAAGTTGGTTCATACTGAGTGAATTAAATATAAAAGATAATTCTACCAGCTATATCAGGCAAATACCCCACTGTGCGACGGTTTCGCTTCCTAGGAATTCTTTGACTGTGCAACTTGTTCAATATACTCGTCTAATAAAACAAGCAGTTAGATGCTGTGTGGAGTACATAGACTTCTTAGTTAATCACTATTCTTCCTTGAAGCGTAATCTACCACTGCCACTAGCAATATGTTAAGGAAAAAAGTAATTAAGATCTGTTTACATTACAAGATATTTCTATATTATTCCCACCAGATTAATTTTAGAGAGAAATGATGAGGAATTAAGAGAAACTTCTCCGATGTCCGCTTGAAAGTAAAGTATAAAAAACTTTGTGTTTTTGGAGTAGGGGGTGGTAATCTGAATACACCAACTTGCCAGAGTCAAACACAACCAACCATGTCATTTTCATATATAATTTTGTTTGGTTAATATATAGACTAAATCTTTAAAATAATACTCACGAATATAAATAAGGACTCATACATGTTGCATGATTACTTTGATGACTATATATATAAATAAAAGTCCTGACTCATCAACGCCCAGCCCAAACCCTTGTACCTAGAAAGCTGAAATTTTGCAAAGAGGTTCCCTTTATGATGTAGACACGGGATAAGGCCGAATTTTTTGAAATTTACACAGGATAAGGAATAAAGAGGATTTATATAATTATTACACCACACGGGCAACGCCGTGCGGGACTGCTAGTATTCTATATAATAAAAGCCATGTCGTGTATGCTTGTCCAGAGTTTTTCTCAAACTTTTAGATAAGGTACAAAGCCGAAATATTGCTCACGGATTACTTAAGGTGAGAGTGTAGATGACGCGAGAAAATGTGATTGTTTTACAGTTTTTTTTTAAAAAAAACTTTTTTGGACCAAATAGATCAAAACTTTCTTCACATGGTGAGGAAAATGTGTCATTAAATTACATGACACCCTTGAAAGATCGTCGAGAACTGTTGAGGTCACCATGATAAAATTAAACTCTATGTTTGTACTGAATCACTATTTTATTTATTTTGAGCAATAAATGTTTTGATATAACAGCAAAAACAGTTGTCATTTCTCGCGTTCCCTAGACTCATACCTTAAGTGTTTTAGCTTCCTTTAAAATTCTTAAAAGTGAAATTTTCGCAGGGTGTGTGTGGCCGTAGGGGGGATTCAGCACACTGCCAATAGCAGAATCTAGATATGTTAGGTCATGCCGTATATCAGTGTATATATATATATCTGGAACTAAACTATTTTTATTGCACTTCTGAAAATAGATCTTATTTACTTTCTTATAAGGTTTACAAAAAATAGCGGTCAAGTTTTATACAAATACTTGTATAGTTTGGAGACAGTCAAATAATTTTTTCATAACTCCACTGACCAATGGCAGCCAAGACAAATTATTTTAGGAAATCAATATATAAATAATAATAATAATAATAATACACATGTACAAATAAATATACATGTGAGACTTGCGGGATGAGCACTGAGATACACTAATAAGTTTTACACAAAAATTGATAATCAAACAACACACCTGACCTAAACCATTTGACCCACTTTGGTGATCGCATGGTCTAAGTTGTCGCTCACGCAATATAGTGTGATGGGGTTCACATGCAGGTTACATTTACTGTAATAGTTTTCTTACTTGTCCCCCAGTCAACATGCGGGAACATTTCCTCACAAATTCTCCTTTCTATACCTTTAGTGAAGATATGAATATATCCTGGACGAATAGTAAGACGGGGGACCTGGTGGTCTAGGGGTAAGGTGTCAGACTTCTGTGCTGGCGGCCGGGGTTCAATCCTCGGTCCCGGCACAGATTTATCTGATTACCAAACCCTTCCTTCACCTCTGACAAGACATCTTGTGAATGTGGGGAATGCCAGGCCTCCACCGTGGTTCGGATTCCACGTTAAACTGTAGGTCCTCCATTTCATCTCACAATCACCCTACCATTACACATTAGCGTAAGTGCGTATAACCCGAACGGGTAGTAAGACGCGGTGCTAATAATAATAATAATAATAATAATAATAATAATAAGACGAGTACTATGGGAGTATAAAACAATATGTGAAAATACATGGATTATTTCATCTGAAATTTTGAGAAGTAACACTCATTTTACTACTGTAAAATGTGTTACTCAAATCACGTATCCCAGTGCTTTGCTGGCATGTATCGAGAGTCTATGTATGGGCGGCATCATACATGTTCCCGCAATACCCAGCGGCTGTGTATATTTAATTACGTAACTGTAATGTGTGTTTACAACAATTCTGAACGCTCTTTGCCTCTCATTCCAACAAGAGGAATTTCGAAGAGGTTTTACTCTCGCACGAAACCTTTGTTGTTTGAGGTTATAAAGGGTCAGACCAATGTCATGGACTGAGGCATATCTGTTGTCGCCATTGTCACTGTAGATCGTTATCTATCAAAAGATATTTAACATTTCCTCGCTTGGGACATATGATATAGCATCGTTCTTGCCTTCCAGAATATATTATGTAGTCTAACAACTATATCATATAGGCTACTGTAATAAAACTACTATATAATTTATATTTATTGAAAGTCACATGTCCATGTGTTTAATAAACATTTTGATCATTGTTTTAAAATTATTTTAGAAATTGATCTGCAACATTATTGTGCCCACAACACTCACGGACCCCTTTTATTACTTGTGGAGGTGGCCCGCGCCTACACCCGTTGACACCGGCGGGGTTAAATAGGGGGCCGCAACCCAGACTCGGGCACGGTAAGTCATTGGCGTTTCTCCGGGGTTTGGGCTGAGAGAGAGAACTCGAGAGATTGTTTTTCTGTACATTTATCCAAAGCCTGAGGTTTGTCCCGGGTATACAATCAAACGTTGAACCGAGACCTCATCTCCACGTCCACGTGAACGTACAGTTCGAAACGTCAAACAATGAGCGTCCCGCGTATACCCAGTCACGCCCGGGGTCGAGAAAACTCCCTCCACACGATAATAAGTTCACACTCCCGAGAGAAGACGACTCGCGAACCAACTACGAGTGCGACCGTCCAGGCAAGGGAGGACCCAGCGTGCACTAACTGAGTACCAAACCAGAGGGACTCAACGAGTCTCGAAACCCGAGTCTCTGGGCTCATCGAGACCGTGCGCAGCCAACCACGCACGGGGAACAAACGACCAGCGCTGCGCAAGCACACCAAAAGAAAAGAAACGAGGACACTCGGCTCATTATATTATTATAAAAATAATAAAATTAGTTGTTTAGAGAGTATGGATGCAAAAATATTTCAAGCAGTCCCGTAAATGTTAATTTTGTTTCAATAGTAGTAATATTAATAAATTATTAATTAATACATTTTAAAAAACGTGTTGAATATCGGTCTGACACAATTTGTGTAGTTTTCCTCCTTTGATTAATTACTGTGAATTTACAATGGTAGTCTTGTTCATTTTACTTATAATTAGAACTGAAAATTAAAATGATCGCTTTGACGTTTTGTAGACGCATTTAAAATGTATAGCTTGCAAACCATTTCAAAATAAATTCCTAAATAATAAAGGATAGCTCTCACGTTATAAAAGACTACTTGAATTAATAGTAGTTATGAACCTTGCATTAAAAAAAAGAGTTGTGGCGCCCGACTCTTCGATTCCTCGGTATTCTAGATTCGTAAGAATTTAATAAAAGTATCTCGAATACAATATGAAGACCTTGAATTAAAATAACAATTTTAAGCCATAATTGGCGGAAGGAATTATAATGACTAATTTTGGTAGAAGAATAACAAAATCGCATTAATATCACTAATAAACGTGGAGAGTGTTTTTTTTTGTTGACGTAATCGATATAACAAACAAAATATAATTTGTTAGGGGCAAAAAGCATTAAGACACATTTTAAATTATATTTAAATATTTCCATTTTAACTATAGCATTAAAAAAATATTCAAGATTCGAAATATTATTATTATTGTTTAAAGCCCCATCGACACAGTGAGGTCATTAGGGCTTTGGCATTTAAAGATACAGTAAAATCCATATGGGGGAAGAAAATGATGAATAATACACCCGTTGCAATGGGCGGGTAGTTGAGAAAATAAAATTGAATATACAATAATAAAAATATGTATTTAAAAAGACTCAATAAGAGAAAGTAACCATTTGAAACACTTCATTGGAGTGCTCAAATGGGATATTAAAATGTTTTTAAGTAATACACCTGATAATAACAAAAACTGCAGGTGTATGCACGAGATTAAAAATACAAAAAGATTTTTAAATATAATAAGTTAGTTAAAATGACAAAACAAACAAATTGAAACATAAAATGATAAAAAGACGAAACAAACATGTTAAAACATACTAAAAGACGTGTTAAGATGACAAAACATAATATTAAAGTACACTAAAAATGTTAAAAATAATCTAAATATAAGATAAAATCCTAATGAGCCAACCTATAAAAGTGACTCAAATGGCATTAAAAAGATCCACCTGGTGTATAAAACGGAGTAAACAAATAACTACAACCGCACCATCACGTAATAAAAAACGTAGGTCACCTTTAAAATCCAGAGCCAGACGGATAGGGGTTAGTTTGCGACACTCCACCAAAATGTGGTATACACTTAGAGGAGCGTCACAAAACCCACACACTGGGGCTCTCAATAAAAATCCATGGGTCAATGAAGTATGCCCGACGCGGAGCCTCGTCACGATGACCTCCTCTCTTCTAGACTTTCGTATAGAAGAGGGCCACCGCGACACACCGTCCCTGATGGACCGCAGCTTGTTCTGAGCAGGGGTCAAGACCCACTGCTCGTGCCAGGTTCGTAAGACCCCACGCCGAACATAGCTCTTTAGATCTAAAAACATGACACCCAGACTCGCCTCAGGAGGCAGGCGTGCTACCTCCTTGGCCGCCTGGTCCGCCAGTTCATTTCCTGAAAGACCGGCGTGACCAGGAATCCAGCAAAATGCGAGCCGGGTGCTTAATGAATCAATTTTAAAAATTTCATCGTAAATCATCTGCACGAGGGGATTCCACGAGTAGAGTGTGGACAATGCCAACAGGGCACTCATGGAATCCGTGCAGATAAGAACAGAACGGTGATACTTACGATAAACAAAACATAACGATTTAAAAATGGCATATAGTTCAGCCGTGAAAACACTAGATTCACCAGGTAAGCCAAATTTAAAAATATTTCCCACTACAATAACACAGATATCACACATTTTAAGCCATCCGTATAGATGCGCTAAAAGCCCTGAAAGCGAGTGGAGAAGAGCTCGTTTAAGGTCCTCTCATATATAACATGTGGGGTGGTCGCTTTGGGAAACTTGGCAAGATCAAAATGGCATTTCGGAAGGCGTATCTTCCAGGGAGAAACTCGACCTGGAGATGTGGGAATAGCCTTAGGCAGGATTAACCTACACGTGTCGAAAACCAATAACATTCGGATCCCAGCCGGCCTTGCACTACGCCATTTGGTTTCATAAAAGACTCGATTGGGGGGAAGGAACACAGGACGGTAAGCAACATATTTTGACATGTAATGCAGCTTAGACACGTAAGATGCCAGAAGATAGGACCACCAGTAAGAGAGAGGGGGCTCACTGGCGTCGGCACAGATGCTTACGATTGGACTGGTACGAAAAGCACCAGTAGCCAGTCGAATACCAGCATGGTGTACACTATCTAGTATCTATAATGCCGAAGGTCTAGCTGAGCCATAAACATAACTAACGTAATCAAGTTTTGATCTCACCAATGCCCTAAAGAGACGCATAAAGGTTTCGCTGTCAGCGCCCCAAAAGCGACCACTAACTGCTTCAAGCGGATTCAATGCTTTGACACATCTCGCTTTCAGGTCTTTGATGAGGGGGATCCAAGTTAGTTTAAAATCAAATAAAATTCCAAGGGACCTAAGAGTTTCTGAGACAGGTAAAACAACGTTATTCATTAAAATATTGGGGGATGGCTGTATTACACGCAATCTGTGGAAGTGGACGACCGTCGTCTTGGTTGCAAAGAAGCGAAAGCCATTACGTGATGCCCACGACCACAAACTGTGGACAAAGAGTTCAATCTGTCATTCAGACATGTGGAGACTTGACGAACTGTAATAAATTGCGTAGTCATCCACTAAAAGGCATGAATGAATGAACAGGTAAGCGCACGTTGTCCACAATGCTATTTATCGCAATAGCGAACAACGTACAGATCAAAATACTACCTCGAGGTACCTCATTTTCTTGAATAAAATCAACGGATAATGTTTTATTTAACCTTACCCGGAAGTGTCTATCTGACATAAAATTATCAATGAAATGAGGGAGGGTCACTCAAAACCCATAATTAAACAGGGTCTTTAAATGCCGTACCACCAAGTGGTGTCGTACCACTTATCCAAATCAAAGAAGACAGCAAAAAGAGGTATTGTTTATGTAGGAAGGCGTCACGAACTCCTGTCTCAAGGAGAAAAAGATTATCCACCGTGGATCGGTTAGGGTGGAAGCGACGTTGAATATCAGATAGTAGATTGCGGGATTCTAAATACCATATACATCTTTTATTGATCATTTTCTACGATATTTTGCATACACAACTAGTTAAGGCTATAGGTTTATAGCTAGTTGGCGCTAATTTATCCTTGCCAATTTTATATATTGGGATAATGGTTGCTTGCCTCCACAGTGATGGGAACTGATGAGATTCCCAAACACAATTGTAGAGGTCCAAGAGGAACGCCCAACCGGCAAGGGGCAGTTGACATAACACTTCGTAATGAATATCATCAGGGACAGAAGGTGTATTACCCGTCTGGGACAAGGCATGTGTAGGTTCATCTTTAGTAAAGGGAGAACTATAATCCTCCCCCCGACTTTGATCAAAATCATAATTAAGGCGCTCGATGTTCCGCTTATGCCCCGCGAACTCGTTAGAGTAGCTCGCAGTGCTAGAAATAGCGGCGAACTTCAAGCCCAATACATTGACGACCTCCAAAGGGGAGGAAACAAGCGAACCTTTAGACATAAGGGCAGGTATATTATTAATAAAATTTTTGCTACTACGTAATTTACGAATAATGTCCCAAACCTTAGTTGTGGGAGTGGAAATTGTAAGGGTAGAAATAAACTGTCTCCAAGACTCTATTCTGCTTTCTAGAATGATACGGCGAGCTCTAGCACGTAGAATCCAGAATTACTCCAGATTTTCCGAAGAAGACGTTGATTAAAGACAAGTAGGGCTCTTTGACAGTCAGAAATAGCCAACCGACACTCCTTATTTCAACAGGGAACAGGATGGTGAAGTGAATTTGACGATAATTTAGGGATGGAAGCCCTCATTGCCGCGATGACCGTCGAAGTTAAATGCCCAGCCTTAACATCGACGTCAGGAGAATGGGGGTCATCAAATACGGCGAGTAGGCGGAATTTATTCCAGTCAGCACGTTTAAGCAACCATTGGGGTAACCGAGCTTTACTGGGAGGATCTTGAAGTGGTGAAAGCAGAATGGGAAAATGATCACCGCCACATAAGACCGAGTAAACCTCCCAAAGGAAGTGAGCAGCGATCCCGGGGCTTCATAAAGTTAGGTCGATGGCAGAGGATAAACCATTAAAAGTGCAATAGTGTGTCTGGGTCCCGGTGTTAATTAGCACCAGGTTTCCCAAGAAAAGTATATCATCTACCATTCCCTCACAGGCATCTGTAAAATTAGACCTCCACACCAGGTTATGAGCGTTCCCCCAAGATGATATAAGGGGCGGGAAGATGTATAAAGAGGGCCTTTAGGCTCTACTTTGAAACATGTTCACCTGGTGGGAGGTAGATGCAGCATACTGTCATTTCCTTAGCAAAGGAGATTCGGACAGCAATCACTTGGAGATCAAACATGATATTAATATATTTATGGTAAATATTGCTTCGTGCGAGTATAGCCAAACCTCCACTAGCCCATTCAAAGAATAGCTTGTCGGTACGATACACATCGTACCCACGATGCATCGGGTTGTCAATTGGGTGGAAGTGGATCTCCTGCAAACACAAAATGGGAAGATACAGGGCAGAAATTAGGAGTTTAATTTCCTCTGCGCGAGCATAGAAACCCCTACAATTCCATTTCAATAGGGACATTATTTATTAATATAAAATTTAATTATCCTCGCAATCCATAATACTATCTCTTAAAACAAAACTTGATTGGGAACTTTTTCAGGTATTCTTGCTTTTCCCAGTATTTCCTGGACCTCCCACTTCAGGAGAAGCTTTGCATTATCCTGGAGAGACTGGGTTGGTGGTCCTTCCTTAAGGCCCCAGTGGGACTCGCCTTTGGGGCCACATCTGTTCCGCCACTCATCACAACCTTCGGAGGTGAGAGTGAGTGGCTCAAAAATGGCCGTTCGTGTTTTAGTTCCCCAAGAAAGAAACGGGAGGGTTTCCCCGAGGTGGGGTTAGCGGGATTCCTTGAGGAGGGATCCTCGATGGTATAGGTGGGGGAGACGACTTTGGTGGCAGTTTCGCTTCTACCTTAGTTGGTGCGTTGTCACTACGGTTGTCTCGAGTAGATACTAACGGCAAAGGTCACGTTGACGTCTTAGCGAGATTAACTGCGAAATGGCAGTTGATGTTCTGACTGTAATTGGTCTGAAATATAGGGGCTTGGCTAGATACGTATTCCTTGCGTGCTTGGGTTTATGAGATCTTCTTTTCGGAATGAATTTCCAAGACGTTTTTCTCTACCTTCTATTTCCGACAGGCCCGAGACCAGGCAGAATGCGAACCCTTGCAGTTGATGCAGTACTTAGGAGACTCACACGGTGTATCGTGCACCTCCTATCCGCAATCCGCACAGGTTGGCTTACCACGGCATCGCAGCTTCGTATGCCCGAATTCCTGGCAATGAAAACATCGCCGAGGGTTAGGGACATAGGGTCGGACCCTGAGCACGTAGAAACCTGCTCGGACCTCCTTTCGAAGTGTAGGTGTCGCAAAAGTGAGGATATACGTGTCAGTTTTTTCTCTTGTCCGTTCTTTCTGGTGGCAATGCGGTACACTTCGGTGACGTGTTGAAAGGAAAGCTCCTCACAGAGATTCTCAATGGTCACGCAGACTAGGTCATAGCAAGTGACCCCTCCCTTGCACGCTTTGAGGAATCTGTGAAGCTCCACCTGCACCGGTGTATGAGACGTATTGTTCAACAGTATTTCCGAGATTGCCATTACTTTTGAGGATTGAATGTCAGTCATTGTTTGTATCATGATCGTGCCATAACGCAGTTTTCTGATTGATACGTCAGATTGTTCTGCACCATTTATCACTCTTTCGAGGTTAAATGGGCTTAATCGCTTTAAACTTTCATTGTTATCTACTCTAGACATTATCATAAAGCGGGCCTGGGGTCTCACCACTTTCTGGATTTTTTACGACATAGGTCTGAACGGCCTTACCCGTTCCCACTTCATATCAATATTACGGCCCTGCGAGGGGCCGGGCAGTGAGTTGCCAGCAGGGTTTGGCAGTACGGTGTCAGCGGACAGTAAGGTGTCAACTATGACAAAAGGTTCGGCCATACGATTTTTGAGGACAGCCCACACAATACTTGGATCGTAGACTCAGGGTGATTCAAAATGGTTCTACCACATGAAGCCCTGTTAACTCCCCCGGTGAGAGGCTCCATACGACGCTAGACATGACAACCTTCGCGTGAGTTATCGCCAGGAGAGAAGTCATCGCAACAAGTGGGTGCAGAAAAGTGCCAATTTTACGCCCGGGCCCTCATGAACGCAACCGGTCTTTTCTCAAAGTAGGGTACCCGGTTATAGTCATCTCTAAGACCCTTTTACCAAGATATTACAACCAGCACACTTTCATGAAGGAGCTCAATTGCAGGGATATCCAGTAATTGTCCGATGAGAGGCAGGTTAGCACCCACTGTCATCAATGGGGAAGCCAAAAACTTCCGTGCAGGATGAACGGCAGGGGGAAGGGAAGAAAGAATTAAAGAAAGTAATAGAAGGGAGAAGGAGATAGGAGAGAGGAAAATAAGGGGGTAAAAAAGAAGGTTAAAGGAAAGATATAGTGCTCATAGGTTGGTCCTGCACGAGGTACATCCTGCACAGAAGCCTCCCCTTTTAGTCGCCTCTTACAAGCAGGAGTTAATGCGGTACTATTCTAAATCCCGTCCCGCAGGGAGGAAGATTCGAAATAAAATTTAAAATTAGGATTCGTGAAATATAAGACTCGACCCCTCTCTTTAAAGAAAAAAATACACATAGCTATGTTTGATTGAAACAATAATTATATTATTTGAAGAGTGAATCTGTGGAGCGTAATTATTTTAAAAATAATAAATGTATCAATCTATTTATCTATCTATACGACCGACACACCTCTTCAATTAAAACAGTTGGTAAATATAATCATTACTTTGTAAACTTTTTAAACTTGTTCTGTTTGTTCTTTTAATTACCTTTTCAATTCAGAACATATTATGTGTACATTGATAAATATTGATTTTTTTTAATTCAAATAATTTTAAAACCGATCTTGTTTATTCAGGTGTCCTGATTTAGTAAGGTAATTAACGAATTTTGTTCTAATTGGTTTGCTGAAAATTTTCAACACACATATATAACACATACGTAAAGCCTAGTTTTGGGGATATATATATATATTTTTTAATATTAAATAACTTTCATCCATTTCGGTGGCCACATTCTCTAAAACATCACTTTCGCAATAGACTCGACTCCCTATGATAGGGAGATCGGGGTTCAAATCTCGGTTGACCGTACTGAGAGTAGTTTTTCCTAAATGGTTTTCCACTCTCTCCCTCCACTCAAATGATGGTACACTCCAACAGAATTCAACCACTTTCATCCCTAACATGAAAATTCGTACATAAGCGTATTACCCGACCGACCAGTAAGACGCGGTGCTAAAAGTTTACAAACACGAGTTAAATAGAATCAAATTAATATATTATTAAAGGTTATTAAATTACTACTCGTATTAAATAATTTAAAATGCGCCTCCTTTAAATATATTTGTTCACGAACTTCATCCTTGACCAAATAACTTACTACTTTAGTTGATTACAGTAGTGCATCTATATTTGTTTCTGATTGGCTGAAAACAAGCTAACGCAACTACATACACACAAGAGGACAGTGTTCATCTCCTTCCGACAAGTGATTCCTACATTTCCGACATGCGACTGCGCTTACGTGTGCTAGTTATTGTAGACAGACAATATTATGTGTACAAGCGGGTGTGACTGGAATAAGGGAGACATGGGAATAACGGAGTTTTGATTGGCGTCTTAAAACATGCATAATGTGAATTTCAATAAGAGAATTTCAAGTTAAAATAAATTACAAAAAAAAACTTTTTAAAATGTTTAAAAATGAACAAACAAAAAGATAACGATATAAAATAAATGGTATGGTGCACCGCATAGCCTCTCATTTATCTTATAAAAGATATATTTACTAAAAAATTTAAGATTTGTGAAACGTGATAATATATATTGTTGCAACAAAGGCAAAGAGCAAAATGAAATAATATACACGGTTACAGAAACATTGAGAAAGGAAATAACTCTATCCACCAAAGAAAATCACAATCAATTTCATATTTCAAAGTGCCAAATAAAAAATAATAATAGTTTGCTTACAGCTCAGAAACTATTGTGGTTTTATAAAACGAATCGACGGTGCCCAATTCAACACACACACACACACACACACACACATAAAAAGAGCCCAATCGACCAATATCCTAATTACGGCCAGTTGTTCAAGGGGTGGTTCAGCAAGTGGTTTCCCACCCTACTTTCAAACAAATGGGAGTACATTTTCTATCAATTCTAGCTTCCTCGTAGTTGTAGTTTAAATACGAGTATGCGAATAGCTCGGTTGGGTAGCAAGATGCGGTGCACCAAATAAAAAAAAAATTAATGTGGGGTGACCTGGCGGTCTAGGAGTAAGGTGTCAGACTTCTATGCTGGCACCCGGGGTTCAATCCTCGGTCTCAGCAAATATTTATCTGATCATCAAACCCTTCCTTCACTTCTGACAAGACATCTTGTGAATGTGGGGAATGCCAGACCTCCACCGTGGTTCGAATTCCACGTTAAACTGTAGGTCCTCCAT
>CABFOW010003631.1:4116-39021 GCA_902141385.1 Timema californicum
GGCCGGGGTTCAATCCTCGGTCCCGGCACAGATTTATCTGATTACCAAACCCTTCCTTCACCTCTGACAAGACATCTTGTGAATGTGGGGAATGCCAGGCCTCCACCGTGGTTCGGATTCCACGTTAAACTGTAGGTCCTCCATTTCATCTCACAATCACCCTACCATTACACATTAGCGTAAGTGCGTATAACCCGAACGGGTAGTAAGACGTGGTGCTAATAATAATAATAATGATATAAAAAAAAGTTGCTATTTATTTTCAAAATATATATATTCATTACTAACTTGCGGCTTAGGTACTATTAAATTACATTATTACTATTGTTAAAATGTGAGAGAAAGATATTAGAATGATTTGTGTGTTTCTTCGTCAATAAATAAAAATGTACTCATTATTTATATTAATTTTTTCTTTATCCATTCAACTTAGCACAACTGGACTACCAGTACGCGGAACCTATTGGTAACATTGAAATTAAAAAACACTTTGCACGTTTTCTCTTGAGCCTTTGAATACTTTGGTTGGTGCAAGCCATAGCAATCCAGACTAGAGCCTGAATGCACGAAGCTACAGCACAACATATTTCAATTGGTATTTTATTTGTAGTTTTTGCAGGGTCTTAACACACATGTGAGGCTATAATAGTTTAGAACCACACATATTATGACACTTAAAACACTCACACATTAATCTTTTTGAAACACGTAATTACTAAATTTAAAATTAATTGGGTTTCAAACCGGATCCTGTCAGAATTGGTTGATTATCATGCGAAGTTGTGTTTACAAAACTTTTAGCTGGTTACTTCCATATTGGGCCAAGAACGTACGTATCAATTTCAGCTCTAAAATGTCAGTGGCCGTTCCAAAAATTGGTTATAACTCTTAAGTAGCAAACAAAACAAAATCACGATAGAAGAAAAGAAAGGAATATAAAGTCCATGCCATCACGTGGAAATCTGCATTAATTATCATCAAACCCACTTTGGTGGCCACGTGGTCTAACGCACTAATTTAGTGGAATATTAGGCTGCTGATGATGAGAAAATTGAGGGTTCGTATAATGGTCGCGTGTACTAAGGGTGGTTTTTCAAAATTGGGTTTTCTCTCTTCCCCCATGCAAAGGCGGGTAGATCCTATAAATATAACATTCCTAATACGTAAAACCATTAGCATAATTAGTACACAGACGTACAACCTAAACGGATAGTAAGACGCGGTGTTAAAAAAAACTATCAAAAATTATAACATTATTACATTACTACTCGGTAGTAAGCTACTCGCGCCTAGTGGTACGCGTATCATAGTTTGAGAAGCACTGATCTAAAGCATAGTACCTTAAACTTACTTGATAATATGTGATGTATGTATTAATACTATTTATATATTGTCGGGTGACCTGGTGGTCTAGGGGTAAGGTGTCAGACTTCTATGCTGGCGGCCGGGGTTCAATCCTCGGTTCCGGCAAAGATTTATCTGATTACCAAACCCTTCCTTCACCTCTGACAAGACATCTTGTGAATGTGAGGAATGCCAGGCCTCCACCGTGGTTAGGATTCCACGTTAAACTGTAGGTCCTCCATTTCACCTCACAATCACCCTACCATTACACATTAGCGTAAGTGCGTATAACCCGAACGGGTAGTAAGACGTGGTGCTAATAATAATAATAATAATAATAATAATAATATATTAATGTTGTCTTGAATAAACGTAATCTATACTGTTTACCTAAACAAATAAATATTGCGTGGCAATATTTTCATATTTTATTTTTATGAAAGTTCTTCTCCGTAAAACATTGTCCTACTTTGGTATATCAATTATAAAATTGAAACAAACAAAATATTCGCGTGACGTTTGCTATCCCGTACCCCCCCCAATATTCTCCCCTTCACAATCAGCCGACACCACCGCACATGGGTACATGAAGTAGTTACCGTGTAATTACAATGATTGAGGCCAAGAAATTTGAGACGCATGCGCGGGAGATCCTGACAGATGTATGGTGAGGTGGGAGGAGGGGTAGGGGGACTGTGTCAAGGTCCTGATCAGCAAACAGATGCCCGCGGGCCCTGGTCGGAGGTCAACCGACAAGCCCATTTATCCCAACAAGGCGGACGGAACAAATTGTGACCAGAGGACTACATTTGGGATACAAGTCGAGAGATTTTGGGACACACAATTTGTTTGTATATATATATATATGTCTTCGTGGCTGTGTTTTGTTTGCATCTGGGATCCATTTTTGTTCAAAAAACTACTAGAATCCTGCTTCTAATGCACAACCTTGAGGTGGGATGGTAGGGGACGCGAGAAAAGGTCAGTGTTTTTACAGTTTTTATGGCAAAACTTTTTTTTTTTGCCAAAATAAGTACAATATTACTACAATAGAAACATATAGTTTAATTTTATTCTCATGTTAATATTAACAGTTCCTGAATATCTCTCATGAGCATGGTGGTATTATCTAATAAAATTTTAAATGGAGAAAAAAAATGTCATTAAATTTCAGAACACCTTTGACAGATATTCAAGAAATGTTAATATCACCATGTGAAGAAAATTAAACTCTGTTTGTATTGGAGCAATATTTTATTTATTTTAGCAAAAAAAAAAAATGTTTTGCCATAAAAACTACAAAAATAACTGGCTTTTTATCGCATTCCCTTGTAGTCCAAATTAATTCTCTAGTAAGGGATCGAACCCACATCTCCTAGAGTCAAGGTATTCAACCTTTTTTTTTGTTGGCGTATACCCAGATATAATTTATCTTCAACCTTGTAATGCCCAATGTTGTTAGTGGCAGATTTATATTTTTGACACCTATTGGTTAAACCCTCCTCCCCCTCCAATATCCCCAAATCAGAAAACCCTTCAGACACCCATACCCCACAGTCAAAACAAAGGGGGAGGGGGGATTATCTTGTATGGCAGCAGGGGGACACAAACACCCAGTCCCCAACCACGGGATTTAAAAACACTTCTCGGTAGGTGGAGTACTTGTATATATATATATATATAAATATTGTTTTGTAGAGTAAAAAATAGATTATAATGTTCCTCTATCAATATCAATAGATTTTTTAACCAAATTTGCCACCCTTCTGATTTTGCCTTGATGGGTTATTAAAGTCCCCTGAGCCCGCCTTTAAATCAAGCATTGTTAGTGGCGCAACCTTTATATTCTCTTTATATTGCTAAATACTATGTTCAAAAAAAACGTCAGTTGGGAAGTTATTTCAATAGATTTAGTATTTCCCTTAACGTTTGTACGTTTTAGATAATTCAGACCCGTACAAAGCATTCCACCTTCAATTATCAATAAGGAATGAAAAATTCTCACTGTTGTGTGGTTTTCCCCCTATACCTTACTGTCAAATAAAACGGCATGAGAGAGCCACTTCGGTGACCACATGGTCTAAGGCATCACTCTCTCAGTATTATAGTCTATTGATGGTGAGTAAATCGGGATTCAATCCCGGTATGGTGTACTGTGGGTGTCTTTTCCTAAGCACGCCTCGGTGGCGTAGTTGGCTAACGCGCTAGTCATGTTGAGCTCGACTGCTGAGGACGGGGAGATCGAGGTTCGAATCTCGGTCGGGTGAACTGGGGGGAGGGAGGGTTTCCTAAACACTTTTCCACTCTCCCTCCACGCAAATGCGGGTTCACTTCCTCTAATTCAACCTCCCCAATTCCTAATCCATTAGTGTAATTATTACTCAAAGCGAATAACTCGAATGGGTAATAAGACGCGGTTCTAAATAATAATATATTTTTTCCTAAGTGGTTCTCCACTTTCCCTCCCCGAAAACGCGGGTAAACAGTCATTTTAACTCGAACTGCCACATCCCTAACACATTAGAGTAACTAGTCCACAGGCGTATAACCCGGACGAGTCCCCCGGACGGTGCAAATAAAAAAAACCTGGGCGTTATTATGTCCACTCGAAAAATCAATTACTAGCTCAGTGAGAAGCTAAGCACTCACTCTGACGTGAAGCCTCTAATATCCAATATAACAACAGTAAAACGTTCAAAACCACGTTCGAAGTCACTATGATGGATTCAAACATAATATCATAATACATATATTTAAAAAAAAACATGGTCTAGCGTTCACAATCACAGCGGGGTCGTAATAATTTGAAAATATAGTTTAGGAAGCAATTAATCCCTGACCTCATAAAACTGATCAAATGACAGAACTCGTTAAGACTCACACAGAAGAGAACCCACGCATCGCAAAACATGAATAAGTGTTCATGCTGAGAAATAGTCATCACGTCATATGTGAGCCATAACAGTTTTATGTTAAACAATAACAGAGCATTGTTGGATGAGGTGCATGGCTATTAATTATTGATTTCTAATTAATATTCGTGCTGTGAGCCATTTACTTGTTTCACCGCACCCTAGGTTACCCGGGTAAAGGTCAGAGATCACGCCCAATTGATTTCAAAAACATGGTGACGGGCCCGCATTGGTGATAGCGTGGTCTAGTATGTCACGCTCGCATCAGACTGGGTTGCCGAAATAGTGGTTTGGATCTCAGATAGGTGTAATTAGGGTGGTAATTCCTTAAAAAAAATTACCTTCCTTCCACGCAAATACGGGTACATGACTCTAAATTCAACTTTAAACATCCCAAACACATTAGCGTGGTTAGAAAATATACGCTTAATCCAAACGGGTAGTAAGTCTCTGTGATAAAAAAAATTATAGTAAAGGGAAGTACTAGTTTCCAGCTTTGCTTTGACCAAATTTGTTTTTGATTCATTTATAAAAAGTGGCCGATGATTTCAATATAAATTACTCATTCATCAACCATCTTGTGTTTACGTTCGATGATTTGTGAATAAAGTTTTAATCTACGTCCAATAGTCTTAAAGATTATATCTAGAAGCTGAAGACTCTGGACTTGTTTTCATAGGTTACATGCTCCAAACTAAGGCTACGTATCAAACCTGGCTTTGGTAATAAAACTCAAACTAGATGTTTCATCACCAATTAGTTTTATGTACTCTACTTTAGAGAAAATAGAAGGGAGAGCAGTGAAATCTTATTACCGGATTTTAAATACTATAACAAAATCGAATATATATATTAAAATAACCAAACTACAACATAAATGAAAAAACTGCAGGTCTTATGGAGAAAAGCTTTATCTTCATTCTCTCTCGGTTAAATGTTGCCAAAATCCCCTCACTCTCAGATATGTCTGAAGGTGGTGTTCTGGGGTAAGAAGGAGCTACTGGCAACCTAGACTAACCAGTGTTGCGAAATTGGTCTTATACTGAAGACGATTGGCCTTTTTCATTTAGTGTGGAGATAGAAAGCCATAGGAAGAAACAGTTATCTTCAAGAATTATTATTGTTTTGCATTTTTCTTTTCAAGAACGGTTTGTTTAAGAATAGAAGTATGTTGATTAAGTAATACTTTTTATATACACAACCCATCTATAATTTTAACAGTGATCAAATATCAATAGAATTGACTTTTTCAATAGAAAACTGCCGGATTCTTTACAAAAAATAAGAAAATGTAACAATTAATATACATCGATATATTATTTTAGAAAGGATGTTGAAATTATTAACATAAACATTTCACTCGTTCTAGAGAAAACGGATATTTCCAAACGTATGCTTTTTCTGCAAGACCTGTCTGGTAACTAGCACCATCTACAGTTTCCGTGAGCCATCTGTTCTTGTCGGGGCGGAAGGATACTTTATAGTCGGTTGTGAAGCCACGCCATACCTTTCACCCTCCCGCCCACCATCCTACAAAATAGGTTTTAGGCTTGGACTCGACAGGGCCCCAAGGGCCTTGATAAGATTGACCAAACGAAAACAAGAGAATAGAAACGCTGTTTTCCAATAGAGCTAGGTAGTTTCCTCAGAGATGATATTCAGTGTACTAAATTTAACCCAATTACGTTTTTGTTCCGGCGAAGAATCCAGAAAACTGCACTTCGATGATTTTTTGTTTGTTTCGAGCGTTATCTTGTATCTAAAATCCCGGTTGATTTAGGAGGCACAAATTCGAGATCATCATAAATTCGACGATGACAATTTTCACGATTACAATAGTCTCTCTCTCTCTTTTTAATATTTTTTTATGATAAAGTATAAAACATTTCTCTTAATGATCACAATTTAGGTGACAACAAATAAACTTGCATACATATTTATCACGAAACAATTAGCCCAACGAAAAGTTTGATCACCCCACGTGTCTAAAGGAAAATTAGCATTTCTGTCTTCTCTCTCCTCCTGCACCCCACCCTCTCACATTCTCGCGAGTAGCGGTTTCTGACTGTAGACAGGACAAGGCGTTACTACTAAACAAAAAAAAACAAAAACACAAAAGTTGACCTCATACATGACATTTCCACGCCACCTCATCAATAACTTCAAAGACACGGCAATAAAAATCCATCCAAAGAGCCGTACTAAAAACAATCGAATTTGGCGGCGGTCTGAACTGGCAAAGTAGGTCTTCTTACGGATAAAAGGGTTTACTGAGGCTTGTTTTTGCAATCGAAGACAAAGGGAAGACCTGGGGCTCTTGCAAGCGCGAACGCCCATCCTGTCAACATTCTAATTTGCATGCTTGCTGCTTCCTTGCTATCTTTAAGGTGGAGTTGAAGATAGTATCCAGGTTTCTAGATTATATATATATAAATAGGTCAACATTAACAATACTTCATCAATAGATACGATTATTTTAATTTTCTACTCATCTAAAAAGTTTTTAATTATTTGTCATTAGCATTGCGGAATTTGATAAGGACTTTTAAAATCTTAATTTAAAAGATTTACGTTCGAATTCCATACCGATTATGACATGGATTCAAGACATGTTGAGATTACTATACATATAAAAAAGATTGTAGCAATGTTTTATTCATTTTACTCTAGGTAATATTATTAAGAGTAGTTATCTTTATTTATTAACAAGGTTATAATTAATCGATAGTAACATAAAATTATTTATTAAGAGGCGAAACATTATTTTAAAGCATTTACCCCAATCTGATTTTTTTTGGTAAAATTTTTTAAATCAGAAATTTCAAAGCTCTAATTTAGGAGAGAAAAGGAGGTTAACCTATTCTCGAAATTATAATTTAGCTGTAAGGTTATTTGTCTGTTTGGTTAGCTCTTTTGTTCGAGAGGGATTAACCCTGTGGTGGGATTCTGACCAGAAGAAAAGTATCTAACAGTTAAAAAAGTACCTACCTAAAACCACTTTCATAAATGTATACATATGATCTAGAGATATATAATTTAATAGATATAAAATAACACTAATATATAGTAAAATATAATCAATATTTGCCATTTAAATAAATGATTTTATCATCTAAACTTAGATACTTACCAGAATCCTATTATAGTTAAAACATTTGCTCAGCTCTTAATAGACTCTACCCGTGTTTTTCCTTCAGTAATCCAACTTTATAAAAAAATAATTACCTCACTATTAACCAAAAACATATATCTCATTCGAATGACAACAGTTCTCCTATGCATATTGATTCAAAGCAGAGGGATGGCTATAGTCATTCAAATTAAATTAATATCATTGACCCAAAGATCTATGCCCTTTTGGGATAGACTTATTATTGTGTAAAATACATTTTTACTACAATATCAGGAAAAAAGTATCTTAAGTGTCATTATAAATTTTGTATAATTATTTTGTTTGGAAAAAAATTCTACGAAATAATAATGTAAAATGATACAAAATACGAAAAACAGTGCCCAAGGTTTTTCTAATGCCCACTCCCCCCTTAAAAAAAAGAAACCAATATTATTAAGAACAGACGATTTTTCAAACCAATCACGCGTCATGTTGACACGGAAAATGTTGTTCGTTGATAATCAGAGGTTGTTAATTGGTTTTATGTTCCATGTCTTCAGGTTAATACTTCCTCCTTTGTTAAATGATTTATTGACGCACCGCGGGAGACGTTTTTGGTGTCGATACTGAAAATTGCCAGCTGTTGACCCACTTCTGAGTAGCTATTATATTATCATAATAATAATAATGATTATTATCTCTATTACCATCTTAGTCATGAACTACAGTGGCCCCATGAGTTCTTTGGTGCTGACCGACAGCTCCCAGCTTACAGCTGACTTCTGACAATCATCATTTAGGTATATACCTAAATTTTGACTGTCAGAAGTGACAGCTGCCAAACACATGTTTTTGCAGACCATATGGTTTGGCGTAGGGATACACAATATGGCCTGGTAGCTATTCAAAGCTGTTAGCTGTGAGCTGTCAGTCAGCACAAAAAAGTCATGGGGCTACTGTATCTTACAAGGACTGGAACAGTAAAGGATGCTCAAAGTAGAATTCAAAATAGACTTGTGCGTAACAAGGAATAGACACACTTTGAAAATATTTGGTATTTTATTTAATACAAGCTGAAACTGACCGGGGGAGAATAAGTGGTTGGACGACCTTTTTTTTTCATCTTCATTTTTTTTATTTTAACTAATGTGCACTTTCTGAACAAACTGATTCTATCAGTACACGATAATTTCTATGAGCGAGAGGAAATGCTCTCACCAATTTTGGCGGGAACGTTATTTTCCCCTACTTTACAGGATTTTCTTACGTTCTATTGTCAACATGGGATAGACAGCTTCATTTTCCCTCCAAAGAAAGGTATGCTACATATTTTTATCGTTCACGAAAAGTCCGTTGATCCCCGGTTTGATTTGAACCCACGGACATCGGGTCCTGAAGCGATCACTTTACCCCAAGACCACCAAGGTCAACCTGATAAGAGATAAAAATAAATCGAATCACTTCCATACTCTACTTTTGTATAAATACACGTTTTAATATTTCTAGGATTGTTGGTTTTGGTAGCTACCCGCACTGCTGGTCACACGATTTAAGACGTCATGGTCGCAATATAATTAAAACTACCAACTAAAATTTCCTTAAGTACTTAGGTTAACTCATTTAGAGTTGTATTGTATTTCTTTGTAACGTATTTATTATTATTATTTCTACGTTTCTTACGTTTTGGTGTAGTAATAATCTGTATTTTGTTTTTATTATTATTATTATTAGCACCGCGTCTTACTACCCGTTCGGGTTGTACGCACTTTCGCTAATGTGTAATGGTAGGGTGATTGTGAGATGAAATGAAGGACCTACAGTTTAACGTGGCATCCGAACCACGGTGGAGGCCTGGCATTCCCCACATTCCCAAGATGTCTTGTCAGAGGTGAAGGAGAGGTTTGGTAATCAGTATTTTATGTTAATTTTGGATTAAGTTTAAGAGAATACTCAAGACTTAAGATGGGATGGAATGTAACGCCAGGAAATAAAATTTGCTGTTTTAATAGTAATTAATTTTTTAAACAAAATAAATTAAATATTGCTTCAGTTCAGTGGATACTTTGTGTAGAAAACTAAATAAAACGTAAAAATTTAATATCAACACTTTTTGAATATTTTTAATGGTCATTTTGGAACTTGATGAGAGATATTTACCACTTTAAATGATGAGAGAGAGTTCTTATTATAATCCAGAATTCCCATGACAAATATTCAACAACTTATGAATGTCCGAGTGAGTGACTTATATGTATAAGACATCAAATTAAACGCAATAAATTAAGTAATGTTTTATTTGCTGTGTTCAAAAAAACTAATTCTGCTCTAGCTCACATCATCTTTCCTTAACTTCGGTAATAAATTCTTATTATTTTTGTTTTTGCACTAATCTTTATCAAGTGTTAATATTCAAGTTAGATAAAAGAATGATTCCACAAACTCTCATAGTATTTATTATTATTATTACAATACGACCTCTCAAAACTAGGTATTATAGTTTCGCTTTTTTACCTCCTTTAAGTTCAATCACAACTCATCTCATTTAATCACACGAATAGTTATAGTCCAATTTTTATAGGAAGAACATTTAAGAAAATACACGTTTTTTGTGCTCAACATTGAAAACATTTTACTATATAATGATCATTTTATAGGTATAATGGTTACAGATAATGGCTACTGATCCAGAGTTCCTGGGTTCGATGTCTGGTGCTTCCGTAATTTTCTGTGAAGCAGTGAGACTGGAAAAGGGTTAACTCAGGTCCGTGGTTACAAATGAGAAGCAACTTGAATAGTAAGTAGAAACTTCCGCCTATAAAACTACGATTAATGGCCGGAGGATTCGTTGTGATGACCACATGAGACACTCTATCCGCCAATGTTAGCACTTTCATCGCTAAAGATGGCGGACGTTCGGTCGGCATAGCTCGCTTGTGGGCTAAAGTCATTGGGTTATTGATAATATTTAGCAAAAGTGACAGCTGCAGGTCACATGACTTTGACGTAGGAATAAATTAAGAGAACGAATCACTTACCAATCAACTCTGTGAAATAGCCAGCTAGAAATAATAAATTTACACGAACACTATTGCACGTGGATAATTTTAAACATTAATGAAGATAAATATTTAGTAGAAGTTACTTATACTGAACATTATTGAAATATTAAATGATATTTTGATAAAAACTGGATTGAATATGCCGTTTTTGACCATTTTAAAATGGCTTCCCTGATAAGCACTGTGCACAAATCTTCATTCTGTCATAATAGAGACATTTTGTAGTTATCAATAAGAAACTTAGTCACTCTGTCCTCCATCGTAACCACGGAAAATGTATAGTTATTATTTAAATACGAATGCAATGCACACATTTCTGGCAAATCGTATGTGTTTTATTTTCCCTTTTTACTCCCAAACCTCGCGCGTGCGCTCATACAAACGCAGATGCGAGTCGGGAGCTGATTTAGACCTGCTATGCAGAACACTCTTAAAAGAGATTTTAATAATATTTGTAACTATAAAATACTGTTCTTCGTACCAGAATCTTACTCTGCAACCGATCCAAGAGGGGACTATTGCCACGAAGCTTGTTAAGCTTGGAGATTCTGATCTTAACACGACACATGGAGCGTGGCGGACTTCATTTTCATACCACCTGTAAACGGTCCTATGAAGCCATAAAGTGTCGGTAATATCGCCTTTAACTACTTTATATTCCAGTATTTTTTTATGACGGGATGTATTCAGTTCGTGTACAAAATAACTTCTCGCCGGACTAGTGAAAAGTCGGTTGATAACTCTTTGCAGAGGATTTTCGCACCCCTGCTAGACTTGGGATGATTTTTTGTTTACTTTAAAGCTTTTAACGGTGGGCACGCGTGTTTATTTAATGTCAAGTCCATTTATTTTTTGTCAGCCGATGAAAGAAGATTGTGACCTCAGACGGTGGCCGAGTGAGTTGTGGATGATTTTCTTAAGTTTTTTCCCACTAATCCTTCACGAAAATCAGGTATACTTTTACTAGAATGTACCTTTCTTAGTATTACCCTTTTAGTCTTATTAAATGAGTTATGTCCGAATAGTTAAAAAGACGTGGTGACAAAAAGAAAATAATTGCATTTAATTTTGGAACTAGATTTAAAAAAATTGGCTTCCCTCTGTCCAACCAATATGTTGCAATATAATCCAAATTTGACCAAATTTAACACTCATTGGAGTAAATCCATGTTGTGTGTCTCAAGCGTAAAATACGGCCCCCTAAGTGGAGTTGATTGGTACTGGTTATTATAAAACTGTGACTTAACCCACAAATTAGCGACCTACTCTTCATACATTTAATTTAACACATTTAATTGACGCATATTTGTGAAAGAGGACTTGATGAGAATTGAACACTCTTCTTGAATTATGCTGAAGCATCGTAGGGCCAAGTTTCATGGTCAGATTGAGTAAACCTAAACAAGTGTTGTGCTACACTTAATGCTTTGTATTTAGTGTAGCGCCACACTTGAGGAGTACTAAATCTGACTATGATCTACTCTCAGATGAGCGTCCACGACTGAATGAGGTGAGCTTTCTGTCCAGGCGAATAGTGTGCGACCACCACCAGTAGAAGTCTTGGGTGATCGAGGTCGGTCTTTTTGACCATTAGTTCCCACTAGGTATGTACACGACTAAAGCGGTCATGAGTCGTACATCTTATACCGTGGGAACCAACCTTTTTGAATAGATGGAAGAAAAATGTGCGCATTCTGGCAGGCCGGTGTTTTAAACTTGATCAGATCTCATGTGGAGAAACCGACTCAAAAACTTCGTTCACACGTTTGAAGATCATACAGAAAATAATTATGAGGGATCCCGTAACAGTTTTTATATTGATATCAGAGGAAATGCTGACATCTTTCTCAAAATAAGTTAAGTTTTCAGTGGGAGCTGTAAAAAAATATCAGACTTGAGTTTTTTCCTTTAAACATTTGAAGGTTATTTATTCTTACTGCCATGGGGAAACAGTTTTGGAGAATATAATTGTTTATATTTTAATTGTCAAGAACTGTTTACGAAGTAGGCCTGATATAATTATTTTTAACTTTTTAAAAAGTTAACATTTATTCTAGTTACAATTTAAAGTCTTATAATTAGAACCAGACACAGGAGAGAGGAAAATAAACAAAGTTAAAAGGTGATGAACAAAATATGTCTTTTACATCGCTAGCACTGAACAAAGAGGCGGTTTCTTGATGAAAATATGGCACTATCACCCGGTACCCACCCCCTCTAGACCACCCTCTTCTTCACAGCTAGAATTCCTGGAAAACACAAAGACAAAAACTACTTTTATAATCTAAAACGATGTATAAGGGATATGTGCAGACCATGACATTTTTCAAGATGCATCGATTTCATAAGATAAATAAAGCCATAGTCCATTAACACTAACGGCTACGTTATTTATAGTCTGTTATATATTCTACAGAATGCCAAAATTAAGTTTGTATTCAAACAACATAGTTTAAAAAGTATACGGTGAAAAACCTTGTCAAACTCAACGTTTTTTTTATCAACCCGTTTAAACACACGGACTATCAACGGTTAAATATAAATTATAGGGATAAGAAGAGTTATTTTAGGATAAAGAAACGAGTATTAGCGTGGGAACAGGAAGTTACAAAACCACATTTAAACCACATTTAAATTACATCTATTTCGGTGGCCGCATGGTCTAACGTGCTACTCTCGCAATATACTAGGCTACCGATGGCATGGAGATCGAGGTTCTAATCTCAGTTGGGAGTACTGAGGGTGTTTTTCAAATTGATTTTCCATTTTACCTCCACACAAATGTGGTTATACTTATACATCCTATAAACATAACCTTCAAAATCCCTCAAACCATTAGAGAAATTAGTACTTAATATAATGTAACGGATATTAATACGCGTTGTTTAAAAAAAAATCATTACACCCGCTGATATTCAAACCCCCTTTCCTTCCTTTCTATTGTGCGACGGGGAAGCCACCACTGCAGAAGGTATCAGATGAGAATCTTTCCATTCCAAATGAACCAGCCTCTGGTATCGTAATCTTATTTCCGAGTTCCCCTGTGACCCTGAAAATATGAGAGATATCGCACCTTCGCGGCACGTTTCATCTGGGTGAAAGTTTCAGGAACCGTCAGTGGAGGCGCTTCAGTCGCCTAATAGTTGGCAAACCATGACGTGGCATTCATCTTAACTTATCTCGAAGCCGACAAGCGCCCATTTACCTTTTTTCAGAAGCCGACAAAAACAAAGCATTCTTGAAAAGTTACGAATACATTTAATTAATATTTTCTATAGTTAATATATTGGTAGAAGTGTATCCGACACTTTTGACTCCCAGTTGGATCTACTGAGGGTGTTTTTACTAAATTATCTCCTTCCACACAAATGTAGGTACACTTCCTCTACAAAATTCAATCTTCTTTATCCCTAAAATATTAGTGTAGCTAGTATAACAAGGTATAAATAACCCTTACGGGAAGTAGGACGTGGTGCTAATAAAATACACTTACGGCTCTGACCGGAAGATAGTGTCATTTCTTCAGGTGAGTGCTGATGTAGTCTATCAAAAATCAATTCTTTTAGTATTTGATAATTCTAGTCCATAAATATCATTGAAGCCGTTAAGTCTACGATTATTGTCAAAAAAACTGTAATATATAAGAACATTTGTAAACAATATTAATGGTTACTCTTTGATAATTAAATCTTCCGGCTGAATTTCGGTAAATAATTAGTTATCATATACTTGCTATTATCATTTGGAGCATTTCCGCCGAATTATTCGACCTGGTAAAGTACCTACACCTTGATAAATTCCGGCTGCACATGATATTTTGTATCTCTCTACAGCATGTCTTGTTTGTGATTCGATGAGAGAAACATACCATGTAAATGTAAGATTTATCTAACTCCTGATTTTAAAAGTGGTCGTAAAATTATCGAGATTTAAGATAATGTACTCATTGGATTAAATATAAACCTAGAATATTATTATTTTAGAAACGTTTATATTAAATTAATATTTAGAAAAAAAATTGGTATTAACAAAAGTTTGCTTTATCAAATGTATTGTCTTTTTAAGAGTAATTTAAAATGATTGATAAAAGTTGTAAAAAAGAACAAACTGGCAGAGTTATCTCAGTATTAGCGCGTCTGAATCTAGAAGTTGGAATTATAGCTCCACGCGCGAGCAGTGAGATCGGTTGTCACCAAACTTTCAAGAAAATTACGAAGCATTTACTAACTTTTAATTAGAATATGTTTAAAAAAACATGGTATGGATAAAAATTATATGGTTAGAGATAAGGTATTTTTTTATGTTAAGATTTCCTTTCATACAGAGATTATGGGTGGTGAGGGTGGAATTAGAGTGATAAATAGCATGCTGTGTAGTGTGTAGGTGGGGAGTGTGGGGGAGGGGGTAACCGTGTCAGAGGGGATCCCAGATTCAATATGTGCCCGTCTATTCAGTGTCAAGATAATAAACGCCCTCTATTTAATTCTGCATATAGATAAATTATATAGTTAAAATTATGTATCTTAGAAACTCGGTAATCCGAGCTCATTGGTACCAAACCTTGCTCAGATTAGCAAAAACTCGGATTAAGGGGGAGAATACGGAAGCTTCTATGAAAGCTTCATACATTTTTAGCCAGCCTACAGTTGAATACAGGGGTTTAATGTACAATAAACATAATAAGTTTGGATAAACATGTTAATTAAAATTATTGAAGCTTACATTCCAGATTACATGGGCAAGTAAATAAATTAATTATCTGATATTGGTGACCTGGTGGTCTAGGGGTAAGGTGTCGGACTTCTGTGCTGCGAGTCTGGGGTTCAATCCTCGGTCCCGGCACAGATTATCTGATTACCAAACCCTTCCTTCACCTCTGACAATACATTTTGTGAATGTGGGGAATGCCAGGCCTCCACCGTGGTTCGGATTTCACGTTAAACTGTAGGTCCTCCATTTCATCTCACAATCACCCTACCATTTCATATTAGCGTAAGTGCGTATAACCCGAACGGGTAGTAAGATGCGGTGATAATAATAATAATTATTATTATTATTATTATTATTATCTGATACGTCCCCTGGAGTAACTTAAATATCTATATGAATCTATTAACAAGATTACAACATGAGTTGACGGGGTTGGGGTGGAGGTTACAACCCCAAATATTCTTTATATTTGAGTACACCAGTGAAATCCCACGGCCGTCAGTGAATCCCACCAACAATTGAAATCTGACTTCCCAAGCAACTGCAAACTTGTCTTACAACCCATTATGGCTATACGCTTATGTAGACCTACTAATTACGCTAATGGTTTAAGGGAATAGGAAGTATTCCCACATTTACTTGGAGGAAAAGTGTAAAATCATCTTTTTTTTAAATACTCTCATCACACCTGACCCAGATTCGAGCAATGATATCCCCGTCATCGGCAGTCTAGTCTACTGTGAGTGTAGCGCGCTGGTCCACGCGGCCACCGAGGTGGGTAAGATATATAGTTGAATCGTGGTAGGAACAGAATTATTTAGATAGGAAGGAAATATTTAGAGAGTTAAAAATATTACTTTAATATTGTTTATATATGTATACATAAACTTATTTGGTCTGCATTTGTCATTATTCATCGAAAAAAAACCCTTACTATTAACAAAGTTTCTTAAAGTATCTTTATATCAATATCGTACTATATATCTGGCAGTAAAAAATAACTTGAGGTACTTTAATGTATTCATACGTAAAGTCATGTCCTGTAACCATCATTTATAAGTTGACTAACCGTATCAATACCAATAAAACTGTGAAAATAAAATTATTTTATTATTTGTCAATATTGAGGTAAATAAAAGAGTTTTTATTTCTTTTGAATTCTAAAACTACCTACCAAACGCGATTCTACTAAATTATTGGTCTGTGTGTACACTACCTTTTCGATGTAGGTATGGACTTGAGCGGTTCTTGCACTCAGACAGCGAGATGATACTGGTAGTATTGCTTGAGTCTGAAGGGGGCGTGGCACTGTCCATCTCTAGTTTAACTGTGGCATCATATTGTTGGAGCCATTAATGGAGGGTTCTCAATGTCTAATAACACCTCCTCCATCAGCATAACCCACTAATAACGCTTTCATACTTTGGCGATTTGTTTTTTTTAGCATAGCTTTCTATTCGATCCTTTTTTATTGATGAAAGCCCAAAGAGTCGGTATTAAAACAATTAGAATCAATGAATTTAAAAACGATAATGCCAGATTACAAACATTACTACGAGTATATTATAAGGTATGTGGTTACAATGCAGCTATTGGTATACGCCGATGATTAAACTTTGTTGGGTAATAGAAATTAATCTGTTGCAAGAAATTTAAAAAAAATATCCGAGGCCAGTAAGGTAAATGGTTTAGAAGTGAACGCTGAAAATACTAAGTACATGATCACACAGAGAGCAAAGATTGAGGACGATAATTTAGAAATAACTGTGAGCAACATATCATTTGACGGGGTTAATGAGTTTAAATATTTAAGAACAATCTTAAACTTCAATAAATATACGAAAGTGGAAAATAGGAAAAGAATATAGTCGGGAAATGAATTCTATTGGCTGCTCAGTAGGTTTTTAACTTTCCAGCTGCTGTCAAAGAATTTTAAACTTCTAATTTTTTTTAGGTATTTAATGTGCACGTTCAGAACTAAATAATTATATCAGCAGAGAGAAAGGGGAACATATTAGGGGGAAAAAAACATTCAGTAGATATGACCGGGATTTTGAATCCGACTCTCAGTCTCCAGCAAACCTGACCAGAAGAGACAGACGCCTCAGTCTTTATGCGCATCAATAAGAGTTGTAGAGTCTTTATATACATAGTTTTTAGATTCAGTATTTATAATACTGATTGAAAACTTAATTACAAGCAGATAGGATAAGATTGATTGATATTCAGGAAGCCTGATGGGCAAATAACCCAGGGTTGATTGAATATTATCTGAAGAAACCAATTTTCAGAGAGTTTAAAAATCTCTTAAAATTAATGTAGATTTTTTTTAAATAATGTAATTCCACGTCAAGTGTGCTAATTTGCGTCATGTGTATAATGTATTTCTTTTTTTAGCATCGCGTCTTATCTTTTTTCGGGTTATACACCTATGTTTTTATTTGATTAAATTAATGTTGGTTTATTTAAATAGTTAAATTTCGAAGACACGATGTTCTTAACGATTGTAGGTGACCTGGCGTTCTAGGGGTGTACTTCTGTGCTGGCGGCCGGGGTTCAATCTTCGGTCCCGGCATAGATTTATCTGATTACCAAACCCTTCCTTCACCTCTGACAAATACATATTGTGAATGTGGGGAATGCCAGGCTTCCACTGTGGTTCGGATTCTACGTTAAACTGTAGGTCCTTCGTTTCATCTCACAATCACCCTACCAATACACATTAGCGTAAGTGCGTATATCTCGAACGGGTAGTAAGATGCGGTGCTAATAATAATAATACTTAACGATTGTAAACGACTTTATTAACTCACGTAAAAAGGTTCGAATATGTATTTTAAAAAGCTGTGATAGTATTTATCTTGATAAAAGTTATTGAAAAAAAAACTTGGAATGGTTGATTGGAATCAATTTTTGACCTCGTAAGTCGAGATTCAGGCATGTTGAGCTTTTGTTTAAGGCTGATCTTCATCTATGATTGTTTTAACACACATTTCTAGTGATAATATGTGAGTGGTAAAAATTTCTTTGTTACGTAGAATAACTTAATATTTGAGCCAATTAATGATTTTTTGAAAGTATGTAAAATACCCAAAACAAAAAATTAAGCTTGCTAAGCTTGCTATTTTTAGAAGATGGTAACAAAATATCATCTAAGCATTGACAGTTACATATCAAGTTATAACAGATTTCTATTAGGTATTCTAAATTATTATATTAAACATCCATTTTCTAGTAATTTTATATCAGCACATGATTTGAGAGCTATATTAACCTCTAACATGACACCCAGCCCTAGGTTTTCAAACGTTTTGTCAGGAATACGACGAACTCATATTGGCCTAATAAGCTCTCAATTATTTTATAAATCTTGAAATAGAACCTGGATAACTTACATCTTTAACTACCAGGAATTCAGGAAGAAGCTTTTGTTAAATTAATAATTGGTACAAAGTACAATTTTGTGTGTATATATATATTCTCATCTAGTCTAATAAAGTTTGTGACATAATTTTCGAAAATCGATTACAAATTAACTATACTTACTAAGATATCCTCATAAAACTAAATTTTATCTTGATAATTACATAAAACACTTTTCAAATATAAATTTTGAACAAACTTGATAAAGTAATTTTTTTAATATTAAAAATGTTAAACATCAGTAATCAATGAAACATACTCATATGACTTTCTTTTAGAAAAAATAAACATTAATATATATCATGTGAAACATACATGTGAAACATTCCCTAAATACTCGTTTCATATATCTCTAGAGCCATTTTCAAAAATAAGCCGCTAGTAAAACTACTCTTAATTTTAGGAATTGAATAAATAAACTAAGAATGCTTTGATGGATGAGAATATGACATATAAATAGCAAGTATGAAAAAAATAAATCGCATATAGTCTCAGGGACAGATAACAGACACAGGGATAGACAACAGGGACAGATAAACCGACATACACAGGGACAGATGGACCGACAGACACATGGACATACACAGGGACAGACGGATTGACAGACAGACGGAATGGCGGAATTGTCAGAGCAGCTTTTTTAGTTTCAATGACAAATTTAACGTCAATATTCATCAACGTCTCTTGGTAGAACATTTTCACGATTACAATACTTTATCGATATAAGAAAGTAAAAACAGATGGGAAAGACAGTTATATTCGACTGTATCTTTCAATAGCACATTTCAACTCTACACCAAATAAAGCACGAGTACTCATGTCTGTTGCAAGGTATACCATTAGATTTAATAAAAGGAAGGGGTTTCGGCTCATTACACCCCATTCAACTGTGAGATGAAGCCTCCCTCCCTGCATCAGGGATGGAACTACCACCCGGAGGGGACGGGTACAGAAACAATCGCCGTCTGGAGACCGCCCACGATAGACGAGATCACCTGTGGTGTGGTACCTATAGTGCTCACAGATACTGACGGCTAACATGGATGGAGAACACCAATCTATAGTTCAGATATTTAAAATATTAATTTGCTAAAAAAAATACATATACATTTAAAACACACACTTACAAAAAACGTATTATCCTCTATTACCAACATATATGCCATATATTTACATGTTTGTATCCATGTTTGTATAGATATATATACAAAAGTTAGCTATTCATACCGTCTCGTCTCCCAGATAGCTTTAATAAGAAATACAGCTATAAACAGACATCATCTCAATATGTGGTTTTCTGAATTTTCCATTAGAAGAAACTGGAAATGAAATCAATGATATAATGTTACTATATTTGTAAAAAAAAAACTGAAATATTATCACCGCGTCTTACTACCCGTCCGGGTTATACAAACTTACGCTAATGTGTAATGGTAGGGTGATTGTGAGATGAAATGGAGGACCTACACTTTAACGTGATATCCGAACCACGGTGGAGGCCTGGCATTCCCCACATTCACAAGATGTCTTGTCAGAGGTGAAGGAAGGGTTTGGCAAGCAGATAAATCTGTGCCGGGACCGAGGATTGAGCTCCGGACCCTCAGCACAGAAGTCTGACACCTTACCCCTAGACCACCTGGTCACCCAATCAATGAAATAACGCTACTATATATGTAAACAAAAAATTAACATTTTAAAATTAAAATTTAGTTCTCTCACTGGTCTCTATTTCGTTGTTGTCAAGTTAAGAAGTTCGATACGATTACAGTCACAAGAGTAACTTTGTATTTAACATTATTATGGTTAGTCCGTCTTAAGACGGGCTCTTAAGGAGGGGATGTAGAGAACGTGACTTAAGGGGAATATTATTGAAGTTTTTATATAAAAACATTTTCTTTTAGCCAAAATAAATAAAACAATTCTTCAATAAAACGTATAGTTTAATTTCTTCGCATGGTGATTCATATGTTGAATATCTGTCAAGGATTCCTGGGATTTGATGACAACTTTTTCTCTTCGTTTAAAAAGTTGTTCATCTAATGCTCGTGACAACTGTTGAGGTCACCATGTGAAGAGAATTAAATTCTTGTGTTCCTATTGAAGCAATATTTTATTTTATGTGGTCAAAAAAATGTTAAGCTATAGAAACACACACACACGAAAAACAGTGCCTTTAACTCACGGCTCTTACTCCTCCAAATACGTTAAAAACAAAAAAACAAATCGAACTAAGGATAATAGTCCAGTGAGGGTGATATTTTAACAGCCACAAGTCTCACAAGGCCTCAAGCTGGGGGCCAGGCTAGGATCTTCTTGTCTGGTACCTTTCACGACGACCGGAGAGAATCGAATACGCACCGTTAAGAATCGATCTGGCACGCGAAGACTTCGGATAGGAGGCTCCCCATCAGATAGGTTTTACGTTCACAGCGTTTCACCAGAAGGTTCGTGTCAGGTTAGAAACAAAGAATTTAGAGTTTGGGAGGAAGGAGGTGTCAGAGGGGGGGAGGAGGGTATAAATAACCATGACTCATGCGTCAATGAGTAATTCCATCGATTTATTGACGGGGTTGTGATTCGACAGAGAACACAAAAAGGGGTTCAACCAACCAGAGGCTACAAGAGCCTCAAAAGTACAATTCTTTTTTACTTGTTTTATCAAATGAAATTTTTTTTGACATGCGTGAGTGGTAAATTTAAATAGTTAAATTAAAAATTAATAATCTAGTCAAAATCAATAGAAATAGTTGTTTATATGAAAATTGAGATTCCCCAATTTTATGTCCGGACACAATGTGTGACTTTATTTTATTCACACCCGCCTCGGTGGCGTAGTTGGCTAACGCGTTAGTCGTGTTGTGCTGAGGACGGGGAGATCGAGGTTCAAATCTCGGTCGGGTGAACTGGGGGTGGTTTTTCCTATATGGTTTTCCACTCTCCCTCCACGAAAATGCGGGTTCACTTCCTCTAATTCAACCTTCCCAATTCCTAATCCATTAGAGTAATTAGTACTTAAAGCGTATAACCCGAACGGGTAGTAAGATGCGGTGCTAAATATTATTATTATTATTTTATTCACTATTATAACTACGTTCAAGACCCACTTAAGTGACCACATGGTCTAAGGAAGCGTCACTATCACAATATATTGTACTGCCGAGAGCGAAGACAGCGGGGTTAGAATACCGGTCAAGTGTACTAAGTTTTTCCATAAGTGATTTTACACACTCACGCGACGCAAATGGGTGTACACTTTATCTTAATTTAACCTTCCTCACATCTAGAATATTAACGTAATTGGTCAATACAAATACAAACAGAATGCGTGAGTGAGACACGACGACAAAAAAACTGAGTGTATTTCTGAGTTCGCTACTTTAAGATCTCGAGCTTTTAAAAGTATTTACAAATATTAAATCTATACTTCTCTGTTTTTCCATCCAACAATATTCAGCTTTTTTTCAAATCCTCGATAGAAATCTCAGCTGAAAACTTCAGCGTATTAAGTAACCATTCACGCGACTTTAAATAAAATAAATTATTAATATAATTATTATAATGCCTTGTTGAGGTGGTTTCTCTTTTAACCCTGTAGATGTTGAGGTATGCAGCCCGCTTGGCAAATACGTAATGCACAACAAGGGGTTTCGCATAAAAGGGACGGGTTAAGTTTTATTTTATTGAGATGTTAAGACAGAAGGGTTAACTATTTAGGATTAACAATATATAACCCCGTCCAGTGGACAGGTGGTCTACGGCGTCACTCTCACGATAGACTGACCTGCTGAATAAGGGTATACCGGGGTTTGAATTCCAGTTGAGTCTACTGAGTGTGGTTTTTCCTTCCACACAAACACGGGTAGATTATCTCTAAAATGCTTCCTTCCTCATCCCTATTTCATTAGATTAATTATATTCGTCTAACTATAGCCGGTAGTAAGACACGATAATTAAAACTAACAACTATATTGAAATTAATATTTAGTACGGACTGACTGATTGAGATGATATGGGCATGTAATGAGGATGGAAAAACAAAGGATGACAAAGAAAATGTTAGAAATGAGGTCTGTAGGAAAAATACCGTAAGGGAGGTCAATAAATAGATGGTAGGAGTAGATAACAGTAGGTGTTAGAGTGAGAGGAAAAGAATGGATTAAATTAAAGTAGAAAGAAAAGAGGAAGATGGAGGCATGATCTAGCTACAGGCTGGAAACAGTCATTGTTGTTGATTGTCACGAAAAATACACCGACCAGAATTCAAAGAAATATGGTGTATATAAGTATCTAAAAAATATATTATTAAATGTTTTTGTTTAATATATTATTGATATAAAAAGTCTGGAAATCTTGCATTTAAAGTTTAATTGTTTTTAGTAATTAATTGTATTGTTTGATAAAATAACCTTCTTCTTTGCTCAAAATAGTTGTGTACAAATTGATAACCCATAAGCGATTAAAGCAATTTCCCACAATCAATGTTTCAGACACATTGTTGAAGATTAGGCCATCTATTTTTAGTACCTCGTCTTACTACACGTTCTAGTTATAGGCTTCTTGTGCCTTGGTTAAGAAAAAACACACGCACACACAAGGCAACAAAAGAAATCATCATTTGGGTCCACCCGCATGGTTTCTGTTGAAATGTGCTCAGAGATTGTTTTGTGGGAGCGACTAAAATTACTTTTGAGCAGCTGCAATCAATACCATGATGCATTAATTATTATTAAATGTCATTTGTGGATGAAGAAATGTTTATTTAAATATCATTTGTGCTACAAATTAATTACCGGACTGTCCCAAAAATATACCTGAAACCAAGATTTGTTTGTGTCGATATATTTATTTTGTTGTTCATCTACCTAAAAAAAAACTGACTATATTATTATTTACATCACTTCATAAAGCTCCAGGAGTTTAATTAAAAAGTTTTGGTAGCTGTATAATCTAGTAATGGAGGTTGATCTCAAATATCCATAGCTATTGATTTTTTATTAATTTGCAGCGTCTACTACGTGAACAAATGTATTTCATACCTCTAAGCTATTGGGATCCAAACCCTGTTATTTGTTTACTATTATGAGTGGAGGTGCGATTGATAACTATGCTGAAACAAGTTATGTAATGGCTTTGTTAGTGAATACTTTAAACAATAATGGAAGAATATCAATTTATGGTTGAATATTAAATGACACATCTAAACTTATATTTTTCTTACTCGTAAAATTTTAAAATGACACCTGGACACGGGAATCGAACCCGGGACTTTTGGCTTAGTAAGCCCGTGTCCAGGTGTCATTTTTCAATTTTCAGAATATGATATCTAGATGGAGTAATCCTCACTAAAAGCATAAATAATAGCTTTGGCTATTTGATTCATATATTTTTCTTATTCAGTTTTTTTAGCTTTATAGTCTAAAAATATTGTTATAATTATAAAGTCTTGAGATTTTATTTTAAAAATATCTATGATTTATGTTTGATTTATGTTTGCCTCGGTAAGAAAAATAGGTTCTTAGAACATTAAGTGCAAGTATATGGTGCATAAACGACTGTCTCGATTTTATTTTATTTTTGTATGAATAAAAGCTTATATAAAAAATGGTTGTTTCCCATTGAAAATATAAAATTACTTTAAATATTAATAGTATTTCACTTGAGTGTGAGCTGGTTTTTTTCAAAAGGCTTCATCTCCAATTGTGATAAGTCTTTATTTATAGAGATGAGTTAAAAAGTACTTAGCGAAAATTAAATGTTACTTTTATAAACAGATAATACGATTATATCCAAACTATTATTCACAAATTATATTTTATTCTTATCACACAATATTTTAGAGTTTATTTCTGTGTTAATTGTTATTTAAAACAGTCTTGAGGTTCTTTTTTTGAGACATTTTCAAAAAACAAATGATATTAAAAAAATTAAACATCAGTAAATTACCTTATAATTAATTTACCAAAGAAAAACAAGTGTTCTGAGCTATTTATATGGTAAAACTGTGCTCAGATATTCCTTTTTAACATACTAATTAGATACATTCATTTAATGTTCCTAATTTTCAAAAATAAATTACTTCCCTTCAATAATTTTTTATTAAAAAAACTAGAATACATTGATATTTATCTTTAAAAAAATCCTCATAGTATTTGAAACCTATATCGTTGGGGCCATGTTTGAAATTGAAAAATGACACTTGTACACGGGGATTGAAATCGGGACCCTTGGTTTCGTGTGTCAATTCTCTACAACTTCGCCATCTAGGAATCGTCCAGTGCTCACAGTCATTCTTCACACATATTTTAAGGCAAAGTCTGTAATGAATGTGTGGAAATCCTCGGCTATTATGAACTATCGATGAAATTACAGCCACTGCCAAATCCACGGCCGGCTTCATGCTCCGGTTAGTACAATTATATTTGTTCATAAGAAAACATTGACGAAAGCTAACGTTTGTATAATCTCGAATCTAGGTGTCATAATTAAATTTATCTAAATGGTGGTCTCGCTTAGGACAACAAAATAATTGGAGAAATGCATTTTGAAAGCAGATACGAATAGTAATTATTTATGTACACTCAGTTTATCCTGAAAGGTGCTACCTGAGTGAGTGCTACCTGGCAAATCACTGAAAAATGTTGCAGACGTTTAGAAATCCCGAATCATTTACTAGGTTTTATATTTTTTAGTATTGCTTTCAACAAAATGTAGGTGAAATTTCTGACAGTTTAGAAAAAAAATTGGCGTAGAGCGTTTTAAAAATTTCGTGATAGCTTATATAATACCCTAAAAAACAATCTCACTTTATCTTAAAATGTGATGTTGTGACCCCTATCAAAACATGACTTTATTTGATAGAAGAAGGCTAGATAATGGTTTTTAACATTTTGTTTTGATCTTAAAAATACAAATTTTTGCGCAAAGTGTTGTTATTTATATATATATATATATATATAAGAACTTTAAGCTTGTTAGAAACCTGCTGATAATCTTCTTATACATTTTGTTGAAATCAATTAAAAAAAAAATCAAACCACTTATTAAATAATGAGTGATTTCTAAACGTCCGCAATGTATCTGTGATCTACTATGATCATATTTTTTAAGCTAATCCATACCATAGTAGAATGATGAAAGCCAAGCTTGCTACCAAATGGTATAAAAGATGGCTACATCTTGTGAACGCTCACCTCAATATTTACAGAATGAAGGAATTACTAAACCAAAAACAGCTTCAATGGTATCGACAAACTTATTTACTCTATAGCATTATAATCCCGAAATTAATTGCCGCACTTACAAAAGTACACCACCTAACCTTATCTTGAGCTAGTTCTATCCAGTCCACCTCATTACACCCTATCTTATTCAGGTCCATTCTAATTCTATCCTCCCATCTGGGTCTAGGTCTTCCCAATAATTTCTTTCCATTGGGATTGCCAGTCAATACCCTGGACAAGTTTCTAGATTCTCCCATTCACGCTGCATGCCCCACTCACCGTAATCTACGAGACTTAACTATCTTAACAATGTAATGGGATGAGTACAGGGTATGAAGCTCATTATTATGTAATCTCCTCCATAGCCCAGTAGCGTCATCCCTTTTTGAACCACTGTTGGAACACACTCACGAAATATTGTATAAAATATATAATCCAATAAATGAGCCTTAGGGAGGAGAGGTGAGGGAGAGATTCCTATGTGTTTCTTACCCATTAACCTATATTTTTTGTAAGATGGTCCAGACTTAAAAAGCCAAGGCCTCTTTCTCCAGCCGACACTATCTATCTCCCATTAAGAGCTTATTTTTATTCAAATGAACGGGCCCTCTCGATACGTATGGTAGTAATGTTGCTGGTGAATATTATATTTCGATATCTCGAACATCGATCGAAGTCTATAAGTCATGCCCAGGCTTTTAATGGTCACGGTTAAACCAAAAGTAGGAAGATTCATTGCACACCATCTCGCAGTAACTAAAAGAAGTTTGAAAAAAAAATTATATAGGTAAGCAGATACTCCATCAACCAGTTTAGTGAAAAGGAGGCGTTGTACGGATATAAAAAAACACACTTGATAATACATTATTTGGTAGTAAATTGTATCCCCCATCGCATTCTTAGCAAAAAGGTTAACTTGGAAAAATAGGTTTGTGACATTGACGAGATTACAAAGTAAATCGCAATCTGTACGCTATTTGCTTGGAATCGTGGTTGAAAAATGAAATTTTTGAAAAAAATAAGCCTAATGAACGCACAGATAAGCTACAAACCAGCTAACCTGCCCACGAAGGGACGAGCCGATAATTGAAAGTGTGCAAGTGAGAGGAGAATAAGGGTGGAAGGATAAAGGAAGATAGGGGCATTTTAAGACATATCAAAAGTGACAGCTTATTCGAGCTTACAAATGAATTCGTCAAAGTATACTTAGTAGCTTTTATGACTATCAAATAAGAATTTCCTATGAAAATTGTATCGGATCTTCTGTTTGAAATATGAACACTTGAGATTCTGACGACCGAGAAATCTTGGTTATAGCTAACCCTGAATCACTGATACATTACTAAAATTTCGTAGCTAGAATTAAAACAAGATATTTTAAAAGTAGGAAAGGAGTTAATTTGTACATTATCAACTACATTTGAGTCAGAAAATCTTTTGTTGGTTCCATTTATTGAATCTGTATGACATTTAAACATATATGTTTTAAATAATTATACCTATATATTATATATCTAGGTTTTTTTGCGAATTATATAAGATCTCCTCATTAATTTTAATTGATAGGGGGAAATATTTTGCACCATTTCTTACCTTCCGAATCATCCAAATTGGATTTTTTTTTTAGCGCCGCGTCTTACTACTCGTTCGTGTTATACACCTATATACTAATTACACTAATTTATTAAGGATCAAGACGGTTTAATTTATATGAAGTGTACCTGTGTTTTCTTGGAGGGATAGTGAAAATCCATTTAGAAATAACCATTTTAAGTACACCCGATTGGGATCGAATCCTTATCTCCCCGTCTTTGGCAGTCTAGTCTCTTAATATAGTAACACCTTAAACCATGAGGCCACTGAAGAAGGTTAAATTATTTAACTAAACGGTTAGGGAAGAAAAAGGTGAAAATTATAGTAAATGCATCCCCATTTGCATGGAAGGATAGTAAGAAATAATTTAGGGAAGCATTCCCTCAGTACACCAGGACGGAATTCTAACTTTGACCTCACACTAGCTGGAAAACACACATTTATCAAACTAATATTTTGTATTTGTTATTGAAACATGTTTGGATCTGATTATTATTTAAAAGGCCGTAGTTTAGATTATAGAGCTCAATACTATTGTTATTAGTAGTAGCATCGCGTCTTACTACCGGTTAGGTTTGTACGCACTTACGCTAATGTGTAATGGTAGAGTGATTGTGAGATGAAATGGAGGACCTACAATCTATTATTATTATTATTATTAGCACCGCGTCTTACTACCCGTTCGGGTTATACGCACTTACGCTAATGTGTAATGGTAGGATGATTGTGAGATGAAATGAAGGACCTACAGTTTAACGTGGAATCCGAACCACGGTGGAGGCCTGGCATTCCCCACATTCACAAGATGTCTTGTCAGAGGTGAAGGAAGTGTTTGTAAATAAGATAAATCTGTGCCGGGACCGAGGATTGAACCCCGGATCCCTAGCACAGAAGTCAGACACCTTACCTCTAGACCGCCAGGTCCCCTTAGAGCTCAATACGCAAGTATTCCTGATATGAACACTAATTCAATTAAATACTGTATTGGAAAATAGCGATAGGAGGAAATCAACCTTGGTACGGATATAGGTAGGTGTGTGATTGGGTTCCAACTGCCAATTCATTTAAATAAAGTTGAAAACCTACTCTTGGACACCGGGTTCGATTCCCATATTCCGGTATTATTTTTTAAACACACATAATTTTATCGAAACTAAGATAGTAGCACACACATACAAAACGTTAGTAAAAACACCGATTCAGGATTGACCTAACATTTAATAGACTACTCGCTTCGGTGGTCGTATGGTCTAAGACGTCATTCTCACAATGGCCTGGACTGCCGATGGCGGGAAGATTGCGGTTCAATCAAATCCAGGTCGGGATGTACTGAGGGTAGTTTTGCCTAAATGGTTTTCCACTCTTCCTTCAAGCAAATACGGATACTCTTAATTGAACCTTCTTAATCCACTATCATAGTTAGTATGTGTACCTGAACAGGTAGTATGACGTGGCGTTAAAAATGATTAAGTACTTAAATAGTTGTGTTTTTACTTAATCATATAGGGAAAGTATTTTAATCGTGACATTTTATACCTTAAGATTATTATGGGTCTTGGTGTTTTTTGTGGCCCCAAACTCCAAAAATGGGTCCTATAATTATGTCTTTCCTTTTGTCTCTGGGACTATAGTTGATACGTTTTGATGGAATTATTTTCAAATCTTATATTTAGATGTTAAATTATTATACTTAATTGTATTTTTTAAATTTTGATTCTTGACTTAAAATTGAGTATAGTTTAAGGAAGACTTTTAAAAAAAATTGATTAGCTTTTAATTGTTATAACGATTTTGTTCAAAATGAGAATTTGGGGAATGTTCTACATGATAAATAATATTTTATGTCCGTTATATATCCGCTTCGGTGGCTACATAGTCTATGGCGTCAATTTCACAATAGCCTGGACTTATGATGATGGGAGACCGGGTGATGGGGTTCAAATCCCGGTAGGGCGTATTGAGGGTAGTTTTACCTCAATGGTTTACCACTCTTTCTGCAAGTAAATGTGGGTAGATTATATATATATTTATGAGCGTTTTTAAAAACTCTCCCAGAAGAAGTGTGTGTTATATCCTAGCAACCCTTGCTCTACGATCAGCCTACCAGACTATAGCAGACAATAGGAGGCGGTGATGAGTATCTGTGATGATTTATCGTGGCAGCGGTGGCGCTGCCCGCGGCCGTGGTAGGAACTAGAGCGCCCCCACGGTAGCCGACCAACTTCCGCTCTACAAGCGTGCGGTCGGTCTGCAGACACGGTTCAAATAGGTTCTCATAAATAAACGTTTTACTTCTGGGTCTGGGCGGTACATACTAGCTGCTGCTTTCGAACGGACAATAATTAATAATGGCTCTGCACATATTTTCAATAAGAGTTATTTATCACTTTTATCTAGTAGTACATCATAATGGTAATAATATATATATACTGCTCCCTCTTATTTTGATTTCTTTTTTTTTTAATTTGAGATTATTTGCCATACTTATCTCACTAGTCTCAGATATCCTTGAAATAGTATGTCATAATTTGGTTACTTAGAGCATCACCTGAAAGGAATACACCCTCGAAATATTGCGTTTAGCAATTGTGTTACTCTCAGACTTGAAACAAGAAGCAATAGGAAAAAAAACACAAAAAAAACCTTATTTGGTTATATTAGGAACCATCTTTAGTCATTCTTCTAGTCATTAGGTAATCTCGCGGCTTAGATAAATAAATAAAAAATATTATGCTAAGATGAACCTAGGAAAGATTTGAATCAAAATAGAATAGAAAATAATGGAGATTGGAGAAGGTTTATGGATGTTGACACGCGACACGATTGAACGCGGGAAGGTTTTTGGACGTTGAAACGCGGGAAGGTTTGTGGATGTTGACACGCGACACGATTGAACGCGGGAAGGTTTTTGGACATTGAAACGCGGGAATGTTTGTGGACGTTGACACGCGACACGATTGAACGCGGGAAGGTTTTTGGACGTTGAAACGCGGGAAGGTTTGTGGACGTTGACACGCGACACGATTGAACGCGGGAAGGTTTGTGGATGTTGACACGCGACACGATTACGTTGACACGTGACACTATTGAACGCGGGAAGGTTTGTGGACGTTGACACGCGACTTTATTGAACGCGAGAAGGTTTGTGGACGTTGACACGTGACACGATTGAATGCGGGAAGGTTTGTGGACGTTGACACGCGACACGATTGAACGCGGGAAGGTTTGTGGACGTTGACACGTGACACGATTGAACGCGGAAAGGTTTGTGGATGTTTACACGCAACACGATAGAACGCGGGAAGGTTGGTGGACGTTGACATGCGACACTATTGAACGCGGGAAGGTTTGTGGACGTTGACACGCGACACGATTGAACGCGAGAAGGTTTGTGGACGTTGACATGCGACACGATTGAATGCGGGAAGGTTTGTGGACGTTGACACGCGACACGATCGAACGCGGGAAGGTTTGTGGACGTTGACACGCGACACTATTGACCGCTAGAAGGTTTGTGACGTTCTTATTTTCCTGTGGGGTGTCCTTTCCTTCACTATTGACGTACTAATCCACCTCACACCACGTGCTTTTGCCTGAACTGTGTTTATTCATTGAATGTTTAGGTTTATACTGTATTTAGAAGTGTATTAGTTGTATGAAACACGAGAGACCTTTGTCAAAAGATCTTTGCCAAATTCTATAGAGATTTTTAAGTAGCACCCAACATTATGGAAAGTGAATTTTAAAGAGTATGTGAATATAAATGTAAGAAATTCTGGTTAGGATGATACGGTAGAATGTAACATAAAGTGGAACCAAAATTCGATCGAGATTTTGTTGCAAAAGAAATACAGTCGTTGAGGTTCACTTTAAAAAAAAACTCTTTCTTTTGGTAATAAAACAACACGGAGCTATTTGTGCTGTTCTTTCTCGCGGGAAAGAACGCGTGTGTATGACCGGCTATTAACTGTAGTTTATTTTTCATGAACCAAGCCATAAGGTGTGAAAACTTAATTTGGTACATGTACATGTATTCAAAACGCAAGTACCCCAAAATATCATAAACTTTTTTTTTAAGATTCATAAATGATAATAGGCCTATACAAATAATTATAAAATAAGCCTTACCAAGAAATTAATGATTACAGTGAGGGTGATATCTTTCTGGATTCAAATAATACCAGGAGTATAGGAAGTAGTTGGGGTCACTTTTTAAATGGAGCTTCTGTTTAAATTGTTCCGGTAACTGTTTTTATATTTTACCTGTCAGAGAAGCTTGATTTATAATTATAGCTAGACCCAAACATTGTACAAAAATATGACAAGTTTCATATAATTTGAATATAATATATTCATAAATTTAGTTTAAAAACTACATTGTGATTCACCCGTTTAGTTATTTAACTCAGACCAGACAGATATCTTTCGCGGGCCGCTTATTGAGAACCACTGATGTAGAGGGAGAACAGATAAAGTGCATATTGCTTCCAATTCAGCTAGGAGGTCTTCGTTGTTGGTAGCCCAGGTGTGTGAAGGGGCTAAAAGATGAACATTTTTCCGTTGAATTTTTAGTTGGAAAATTCTCTGGCTAAAATCTCGCATTGGAGTTTTACAGCAAATTGTATTCGTTTCATTTAAATCGATGGAATTTATTAAGTAAAAAATAAATAAGGGACTTTTTTTTGGTGGGTGTTACAAAATAAAACAATTTCCATATATGTTCTCACGGGGCGTGAGAGGGAGGTTTAGTGGAACACCAACTCCCCCAACTCGGTGAAAGCCGACATTGCAGGTGACTTAGCCCTTGTGAACGTGAATATACGAGCTAAGTGTCGAGTTCAACCAGATGTAACGAGGTATTGTGCTGGTTTCTGTGTGAGGGGCTGCGTAACCCACAGTGCTGACCTCGGAGGTCAGGGTTCATACCTGAGGTAGTGAGGAGATGGCAGGGAAGACAGGAACAGAAACATGGATTAATGACTGTAAATGTGGATGATGTACAGGCGATCAGATATGGACATGTTAATAGAGACATTCAGAGATGGACATGTAAATAAATGGAAGAAAGTCAAAAGAGTAGGATCTAAATTAAAGGATGCTAATTACAAAGATATTACACTAGAAAATGGAGGGTAACATAAATCCAAATGGTGAGACAATGAAATGAACGAATCACTTTTAATGTTGCTAATTTGAACGTTTAACTTATTAGGCATATTTACTTTTTTACATGCACTTCCCAAGAAAAAAAAGGTTCTTATTTCATTAAAACCTCCATTTGTGGGCACGTGGACGAAATGTCAGGTCCAATTATTTGGATTAGCCGGCTAAAGGGAGGTCGGGGTTTGAATCTCATTTGAGTGTAATGAGGGTATTGTTTTAATTAATGACTTCCCACCTTCCCTCTAGGCGAATGCAGGTACATTCCTTTTAAATTATACCTTCATCTTCCCTTCCGCATTAGTTATTAAAATATGTAGAGTATTAAGACGCGGTGGGGACACATAATATGCACGACCTCCAAAATAAAATAAATTAAGAGTACACACATTAATTTAAATAAACCAACCACACACGCTACGTCTATTATTTTCTGTTTGATTTATATCTACAGTCCAACTTTCACAAGGAGGCTCGTATAGACAATACAAAACACTTTTATCATCTAAAATTGATAAAATTTTACTATTTTAATAGTGTTATTTCATAGGTAATGAAACTTAATAGTATCTACCAAACGGGACAGCTGAAGACAAAATGAGCTGACATATTAATCGTTAAAGTAGATCTAGAAACTTTATTATCCGTCAAATATGGTAGTTCATATGAAAACTGGACTGTAGCATAAATACTACAGTAATAAGTAGTAGCCTAGATTTTAGACAGAGAAGTCTTCACGCCCACTGACTTGTGATCTAGTTGACGTCTTGACAAGACACGTGGGTGACAGTCCTGGGTGATCATGGTGTTTACCAGCTTCTCTTGATGAATATTAGTCTGATTACAAGACACGTGGGTAACAGTAGTCTTGTGTCTGCACGTATTATCACGAGGTGCACGTAGTCTACCACTTCCCAGAGGTGAATACTTGCTTAGTTACGGCCACACAAAGACCCAAAGGAATAATTTATGCCAGACACTTTAGAGGTCTTTGTTTTAATTTTATTAGTTAATTTGAAGAAAAAAAACTCACTTAAGAAAACCTAAATTATTAATGAACATTTTAATTAGATCTTAGGGTGATCCAAATAAACTTAAGTTTAGGATGTAAGGGATGCGAGAAAAGAACAGGGTTTTTTTGCAGTTTTTCGTAACAAAATATATCTCCAATAGAAATATAGTTTAATTTTCTTCACATGGTGATATAATCAGTTCTTGAATATCTGTCATGAGCATATTAACACATGATGAGAAATATTTTATATGGAGATAAAAATTTGTCATTAAATTCCTGGACAGATATTCATCAAATGTGTAGGTCACCATGTGAATAAAATTAAACTCTGTGTTTATAATGGAAAAATGTTGTATTTATTTTGAACATAAAAAAAAAATTGCTATAAAAACTTCAAAATGACTTATTTTAGCTTACGCCCTTAAGTTTCCAGCTTAATACAACCCACGAAAAGGACCTTCTTGTTTAAGCCTACCCGTAATGGTGAGAGTGCATATAAATGCTTAGGTCCCATCTAGTCTGGTTTTCCGGTGGCAATGAGGTTGGTGTTCGAATCTCGGCCAGGAGTTCTATAGTGGATTTTCTTAATTGATTTGTCCTTCACTTATACGAAACTGTGGGTATATTTCCTCTAAATTATACCTTCCTTATCCAATCAGTTTGAGTATGCGTATATCCTCAATGGATAGTAAGAAGAGCAACACGGAAAATAACAAATTGAATAAAAATATTATTTAATTTATTCGCAACGAATATTAATTAACACTGTTAAATTCCCGCTTCCTTGCTCGGATTCAAAACTCAGACCACTAAGTCAGAGTCAAATCCAGCCTCTTAAATCAAAGTAAAATCCCAGCCTCCTGGATTAGAGTAAAACCCTAAGCTCTTGGATTAAAATAAAATCTCAACCTCCTGGATCAGAGTAAAATCCCAACCTCCTGGATCAGACTCAGATCCGGGCCTTCCGTGTCGTAGAAAAACACTCTGAAGCAGACTGGGCCACCTTCTAAGTTGCGGGCCTTTGAGAAATATCGGGGACTAATATCGTCACGTCCGGGCACGGAAATGACGAGCACTCGCGTGTCTGGAGAGACGGATATGGTCTGTGGACAGTTAGTTGAGACTAGTATTGGTTCAATGGGTCGCAAGGACCAGCGCGTGACAGTAGACACTCTCATGTGAAGGTGGGAAGAAAACGTGGTGAGGTCCTCCCTTTGTACACTACATACATACGTACATACATACGTACATACATACATACATACATACATACATACATACATACATACATACATACATACATACATACATACATACATACATACATACATACATACATACATACATACATACATAC